>OZ007570.1:61819631-61859631 GCA_963931925.1 Onchidella celtica | reverse complement strand
TCAATCAACCCAAAAAATGCAGACAAAACCATGGTAATTAGATCCGCACACTCTCTATGGTGCAGGCACCCCTTTCCACTTTGGTTTAATGCAGTGACCCGGTTTCTCAGATTTCCAGAAGTGGTATCCGAGATACTGGTATCCTGTGCCGTGGGTGATACATCTCCGTCCATTTATATCCTAGTAAATACTCCGCTATGTTTAAGCTAGTCAGTTTAAGTCCTGTCTGTTACTTGACCCACTTCCTTAATTCTACATAATATCTTATTTGTGTCTCAAACCCCCTAAATATGACATATAATATATATATACACCTATGTTGCTTTTGACTGGCCTGTCTGTGTATGTGTCTGCGGTCAGATGCTAAGTAGAACGTGCTGTTTCTGCCAAAGGCGACAGTTCCCTGACATTCAATTAACTTCTAGAGTTTCCAAATACTCATCGGTTTTGACACCCAGTAAACAACTGCGCCAAGTCCGTGGCTAGTGAAAATTTACGATCCACCTCGTTAGTCCAGGGTCCCTTGACACTTATTTCCGTCTTAGCAATCAATCAATATGTTTGTTTGTTTGCTTACAGATCTGCCAGGGCTGAGGTAGAGGGTGACGGCTCTGTGACTGACCGTCCAGGGAATACGTGTCTCTTCATTGAGCTGTCACCACGTACTCAACGAGCTTCATGCGCAATGGGGTCCTGAAACCGTTATTTGTGACCTCAGGTCATAGTGGACACAATGCTCCATTCAGAATGGACGGCTAGATGGAAGGTGGCCAATTATCACGCTGTTTGAAGAAATGAATACATTTAATTGACCTCTTATTGGGAATTTGGGATCAGTATTGCTTGTGGCTAGAGTGACTAAGTAATTCATCTTGGCATTTGACTATCCTTACTCTATTATAATTATATTCGAAGACTTGGAAACGCGTGTGTCACTTTTTCCGGACAAAGCTAAGTACAAACAGTGTCCAGGCAACAAACAAACTGAAAGAAAGACACAGATGTCTAAAGTTGCACTGACATTTTCATACAACAATTAAAAAAAAAAAAAACCAGCAGCCCGAAATGTTTTCAGAATGAACACAATTAAATGTCTTTGGCACCAAAAACCCAGAAAATTGCAGCCAAGGATCGTATCACGTAAAATTCGAAATTCAACACGCATAGACCAATCGGAGATTCGAAAAGAATCAGAAAGTGAATAAAAAATTAAAATTGCTTTACAGCCGGACAGTCAATCATGTCGTCAGGGTCTGGATGTCAAACGTAACCGGAGTAAAATTAATGAAGTTTGATCCGTTTACAAAAACTGGTTATTACCAGGCATGGACAGGCGCTGAAAGAAAATTAGACAATAATATGTAATTATATCATGAAATTTATTATTATCGTCGTTCAGAATGTGGAACTTTGCAAACATCCAATGTTCGTCACAGCAAGCGGTATTGGTACTGATCCTATGTGTGCCAAGCACCATGTTCTTTTCTTGACAGTAAAATTACACAAGATCGAATGCTTATCAAAGTCACCCTGTTACGGGCATATTCCATTGGCGGAACCAAATCAAGAAAAAGTACTATCTGCGGGACTTGACATTTGCGGAACTGTTTATCGATACCTAACGCACACACCGTTTTAATATGGGGGAGGGGGGATTCCCCCCCACCTCCCGAATGTGTGGCATGCAATTACCAACTATCAATAGAGCATTATTTTAACTGAATGTGTAAACTTCATGCATATCCGAAGTAAGCACTATGCCTGCGAATCCATAAAAGAATTATTTTCTGACTTGGACCCCACCGCATCCTGTCCTTTGTGAGAGAGACGAAGATCAATAACTTGATTTAATAACTTTTATATTATTATGTTAACAAAACTTTTTCCAGATCTATATAAAACAACTTTTTTTTTTAGAATTTTACCAATAACATGTTAAAATTATACGAATGTGTTTAATTCTATGTTAAACTTAAAAGTTCTGATATGAAACATAAATAGAGCAAATGTACCCAAACACACCGCGAAGGGCGCAAAGTGGCCGTTATCGTGCCGACACGCTGTAAAATCCTAACTCACACTCAAACTCAAATACTCTGACATGAGCTACACGGAACGGTATTGGGAAAAGTCCTATATCAAGACAAGGAACGCTCAGCCCACGATGCCGCTCTTCCAGGCATGGCCACCGCCACGGCCGTCTTAATATCATTGTGGGCCCCCGGGCAGATTCTTTTGTAATAAGTGTTATTTTCTTCCCCGTTTCAAAAAACAATATATATTTGCATGTCTAGGGCTCCTAAACCCTCAGGGTCCCAAGGCAACTGCCCAATGTGCCCACGCGATACGACGGCTCTGACCATCACCAGATGTTTGTTCCATCTTAAAACAAGTGGCTCCAAATTCAAGCACCAGACACCTCGCAACTCTTCAAAGACCAGAACTCAGAGCTGGGGCAGCTCCTCGAGCATACTTTTGGTCTATCCTTTCTGCACTATTTAGAAGCAGCTCACTGCTTCGCGTTGAAATTGACTCTGATGCTTCAGACGACGGCAGAGTGACTCTGTATCTGGATTACTGCAAACGTACCCTGAACTTACCGCCCCTGCCACCCTCCCCTCCAACCCCCCCCCTCCGCCCCCCCCCCCCGGCCCCACTTTTTCTACCAGCAACAATATGGATGGGAAAAGAACAAGAAACAATTGTGAATGTTTCCCTATTAACAGCAAGACCAGTGGTTCTCAACCCTTTTCTGGCAGTCGCCCCTTAGGCTCCAAATTTCCTATCATCGCCCCCCCCCCCGCCCCCCACCACCCTAAAATCCCAATTCAAAGCCAACAGGTACATTTCACAAGAAGACAGACTACATACAAATCATGATGTTAAGTTTTTCGGAGCCTTATTGGTGATGTGTAGGTGTCTGGATTATTGATTATCAAACAGAACACATTCTACATGTACATCAAAATAATGCACCCCAAAAATCTTTTTCTGCTCATAAAACCTATCAATGCATGCTGCCAAACAAGCCAATAGCTACCCTGTATTAGCTCTGAAATCCTTGGCCTTCTCCATTCATGTTTTCACACTTTCCCCCCTATTCTCCCATCGCCACCCCTCCGTCGTCTCAACCCCCCGCCCCTGGCCCCCTTTTCTTCGTTTTTGCCCCCCCCCCCCAAAAAAATCTCCCACGTTGAGAACCATTGAGCTAAACAGTAAATTTTATACAGCTCACCTAGCAGTGTACAAGTTTACTGATCACATTCAAGACATAATCATCGCCAGCAGGTTTAAGCTCAGTCAAGCAGCGCAGACTGAACAGAAGCTACCACAGTACCACACAGGGACAAACAAAGGGCAGGGTGGTTGGAAAAGACTTTCACTGCCAACCAGAACTGTGATCTGTCAAGGAGGGACTATTTCCAAAGAATCTCATACTAGAGCCTGCATGCAACAACTTTGTGAATTCTGTACATAAAGTATTATTCCTGGCTGTCCAATAATATTGACCTCTACTTCTGCAATGCATTTAAAAAGAAAACATTATCCTGCTCAAGATCATTTAACCCTTCGAATATTGACACCGTGAAAGCTAGATTTTCCTCAAGTCCAGTTTACAATAAGATTCACATATTTCAGTTATTTTCAATGGTAAATATGAATCTTTATCAGGCTGTTGGTCTATATTTAAAAGCTAGGAATGGAGGAGGAACAAAACTTGTAATTGATGCAGCAGTAAAGAGTTAACAGCAATGTTGTTTCAGTACTGAAAGGGTTAATGGTAAGTAGAGTACAGATGAAATACTGTATTCCCTTTTGCATTCTAAGGAAAAATTTAAGCTGTTGAATGGAAGAGGTTCAAATGTAAGTCCTAGATCGAGTAGTGCATCTAACTGGTTCTAATTCAGTTATATTCGATTACAAAATTAGTGCCGCAAATTGAATTTTTTCATGCGCGAGCCCACAAATTGATCAAATTTTGGTTCCGCAAATTGACTGCACCCCTTGTTTCCTGTGCTTTACGCAATCTCTCTCCGTCTTTCTCTTTGGCTGTGAGAAGGGAAATGCACCAAACTGAACCCTCTTGAAAGGCACTCAGAGACTCTCAAATGTCTGTTCATTCATGATAGCTTTAACTAGGCCAGATGTCAGAATTAAAATAATAATAATAATAACAATAACAAATCATGTAAAAGAAACAAAGGAAAGACAAAGGTTGACAGACTAGCAAACAAACAGAAACACAGACAGGCAGACCGACTCTACTGTTGTACATCTCGTGTCAAACTGCCCCTTGTGGACTGAGGTTTAGTCTCCTTATGACAGCTGGTAGACCTTCTGTAGATGCTGGACAAACATAGAGTCACACATTGCGTTTTACTTACCATACCAAGAGATGAGGGGTTTGTGAATCAGCCGATACATTATTTTCCACCCAACCAAGCCATTCCTTCTTTACTCATTGTCCTGCTATCTATCTATCTATCTATCTATCTATCTATCTATCTATCTATCTATCTATCTATCTATCTATCTATCTATCTATCTATCTATCTATCTATCTATGTATTAAATCTCTCTCTTTCTTTCTCTCTCTCTGTATCTGTCTCTCTCTCTCTTTCTCTCTCTCTCTCTCTCTCTCTCTCTCTCTCTCTCTCTTTCTCTCTCTCTCTCTCCCTCTCTCTCTCTCTCCTTTCTTCCCTCCATGTCTCTCTTTCTTCCTTCTTCTGACACTTTTCCTCCACAAACTCTACACAGGTGAAACAGTACAAAAGAAATAAATCTGGAAGTTCGTAAACCACTGCTTAATTACACTCCCAAATATTCTATACCAACTAATGTAAATGGAAACTACCGGTGACTTCATCTATCTATTATCTTATTCGGAGTTTGTATTTCTGAAACAATTGTTGTTAATCTTTCTATTGCCTTCCTCGATTTAATTTTACCCTGTAGCTGAGAGAGGGGCTGCTTCTGTTGTCTTAGGCCCAGCACGCAATGGCCGACTTTGATCCACCGAAGAGTTGGGTTGTCAAGTTCTGTCATTCTTTTTCAGTGAGAAAACAATCCGCGAGGTCTCATTGAGACTAAAAATCTTCAACTCACCATGCAACAAGTTAGCTGATCAAAATCGGTTGGTTGGATGGTGACGGCACGGTATTCGGTTTCAATGAGATCTCTTCCACCAACCAATTATAGTTGGATTTCATTGAAAACCAGTGTCGTGGCGTCATCATCGAACTAGTTGGGCAGTGCTTAGTGTTCACTGTTCTGTGTATTGCTGATGCCAGTGACCAGCCGAGTCCACAGTCCCAATGTACTGTAGACATCACTCTGTGTTAGAACACGGTCAAGACAAAATAAAGCATCTACCTACGCAGCAATTTCAAAGTCAGTCTATTGATGTCCAGCGTTCCGTGTGCTTGGAAGTCAATGTTTGTCAGAAAGTGATTCTGAGCAATGATTGTGGATCTAATTCACTGTAATTTTGTTTTTGGCGTAGGTGGACTTGTGATTCAAGAGATTTGTGATGTTTACCTAAAAAATTGGTGCCTACGTAAATTCCAGATGTTTACACCTGTTCACTGCGTTATGTTCCCTCATTATTATTACTGCTATTATTTTGATGCCAAATGTGTATTAATTTGTGTCCACGATCTTTTTATATAATGTATACACTTGTCTCTAAACTCCAAGCTTGCAACACGATTCAAGTGTCTCGATAGTGGGTGTCACCACATAAACCTATTCACAAATTCTTCAGCTGGGGAGGTTTAACACACATAATACAACATGTGTAAAGCAAATGTGGCAAGATCGATAATTAGTCGGCATCTCTGTGATGTCATTGTATTGGCCCACCAATCCGCTAGTCTGTGTGGCGGAGGCGTGAAATGACCAAACTGTTGGGACATACAAGAAAAATGGAATTGCCAGACTCCCCTTGCGCAAGGCTGGGACAGAATCACAGGTGGTCCAGGTCCGTTCAGGAACAGCTAGGGAAATGAATGCGAAATCGTACCATCTCGAGATAGAAACACATAGGCATGTATCCAGTTAAAATGTGTCCCCAAAACTATGTGTTTCATGCAATTTTGAGCTGGCGTGGAGCTTTGAGAAATGAAGATTTTTGTTTCATATTTTAACTGGATACCAAACCTTTCTGTGAACCCATAGATTTTCTAGGAGTGCCTATTGTCTGACTGTCGCTCCGTGGCCATAGAAGACAAATCCTTACACGGATATAGGTCGTGTTGCTGCATTATGGGAAACTGTCCTAAGTAGCATCTTTCTCTCATCAGCAATTTCTTCGATCAAGGCACTTTTATGTGTCTTGAGCTTTGATACCTTATTGTAAACATACTTGGTTTGAGAGTTTTATGATTGTCCCTTGTATAATGTTTAGTTTTTTGTGAAAATTTCAACTATAATAATAATAATAATATATTGCATTTATATAGCGCCCAACCCCGTCGATGACAAGCTCTGGGCGCTTTAACAAACTCTTACACACACACACACACACACACGCATACACAAAAGAAATTCAAAAATATTTACTATTGTTGCTGCCGAAAAACACCTAGCCTAGTTTGTCTGAAAGAAATGGGTCTTCAGATGGCGTTTGAAAGAACCAATGTCATTAATTTCCCTGGTTGTCTTTGGAAGAGTGTTCCAGGTGGTAGGGCCAAGAAATGAAAAGGACTTTTCTCCTACAGTGGACAGATTCATTTTAGGTACTTTCAATTTTGTAGTGTCAGATGATGATCTTAGTTGACGAGATGGAACATAGTAATCAGTTAAATCAACTAGGTACGATGGAGCAGTATTATTGACACATTTGTGACAAATGGATGACAATTTGTACATTATTCTTTTCTCGACTGGCAGCCAGGGCAAACTCTGCAGAAATGGCAGTGCTGAATCTCTTTTCTTTTTCTTCAAAACAAGTCTCGCTGCATTGTTTTGAGCAATTTGGAGTTTTCTAATATTTTTTTGTGAAATTCCAGCCAAAAGGGAGTTGCAATAGTCAAGCTTTGAAAGTACAAAAGAATTTACTAAAACAGCCGCAGTTTCAGTTGAAATAAGATGTCTGATTTTACCAATTTTCCAGATTTCCATGTATAGAATACGAATGAGGTGACTAACCTGAGATGACATAGAAAGATTTGAATCAATGTAAACCCCTAGGTTTTTTACTTTTTTTGAAATTTCTATTGAAACTATTAGGATCATTTTCATTGTCTCCCATGTATGTTTAATGTCTTCACCCAGACAATGTTCGATGCAAATTTCTTCCTAATTCTGACACCATATTCTAAGACTTCTGATGTCTGGCCATCAAGGCAAAGAGAAATAACGAAAGAGACTTCAGTTTATAACTTGATGACTCAGTTTCGCCCTGACCCTGTTACCGTTATCCCGTCAATTCCCAGCCCCACGTTTATGAAAGCCAGGTAGAAGTCCGTTGTGTTGGATACAAAAACCCCCAGCTATTTGTCACAGGCCGACCAACCTCAAAGGATCCGTTGCTCGAGGCGACTCGCCGGAGCAACACCCCTGTATTGTCTTGCTGAACTCACCGTTCCTACACATCTTTCCGGGAGCCTTTGATCCATTGAATCATTTATTCAAACTCATTTGTAACAACGGATTAGCTGGGATACCTTTCCCTTTCTTGCACATTAACATGCCTTCCAGGTATACAGGCTAATTGAAGCTGGTGAACTACCGGCTCTGTGACTATTGTAATTCCAAACGGATTTCTAGGGTTAAGTATAGTCTATTCAGACATTTCCTTGTCTTTTGTATACGTTTTTCAAACAAGAATAGCGGATTCGCAATTCACCCGTCTTTGATCACTACCGCACCTTAAAATTAGCCCAACAAATATCTCCCGCAAAGACTGAGTCCACTTTTCTTCCATTACATTTAGAGCTATCTGTAAGGCTTAAGGGTAAGCCATTGATACTACAGTTTGCTACTGGACTGGTGCTAGTAAAACTGCGTTTTATTATTTTTTTCTCTCTGTAATTAACAAATTATCAAAACAGCTTTCAGATAAGCTGATTTACTTTTCCGCGCATGAAGAGACCGAGTCAGGTTCCGCCCAATGGTAAAGAGTCCAGATAATGTATGACTGTCATAACAGAAATAGGTCAGAACCGCCGGAAGATGTCATCAACCAAGGGATCAGAACATGAAATAGAAAAAATGGGAAAAAAAGCTTTACTCCAAATATTAAAATCAAATAGTTTCACCAGAAGACAAAGCCACAAATTTTACATAATAGAGTTAAAAATAAAGTCCCGTTCCACATCACTTTCATATGAGGCTTTTCTGGGCACTTATCTTCATCTTTCACATATTTCCGATTTGAAAGTGATACGGTATTGATAGTCTCAAGTGAAACCGAAAAGAGAAAATATACTTGAACCGAACACAACTCGGTATTTTCTCTATTCGGTTTTGCCCGGAAACTGTCCCTATCGGAGTACATCCTTTCTACCTGAAACCTGCAGTAACATCAAACGGTTTCCAGTTCACTGGCTTTAAAGACTAAATATTTCATGTGCTCATTTGAGTAGAAATATGCCTCATTTTGGCAGCTCCGCACTACATAGCGTAACAGTTCGCAATTTGCTTTGCAGGCATCCTTTGGGATACCCATATTAACCAAACATCCGTATCTACAAACAAATACATACAAGCATACAACCAGTTATACACATCCACTCTCACACTAAAGAACAGACATAGTCAATAGTTCAAGTTTGCAAGTAAGTGTATGTCATTCTGACGAATCTGAACATTTTCCTAACCGAAGCCGGATGGCTGCAGATTTGTGACTATGAATTGGTCCGTGAGAACGTCTAGAAACACATGAATTAGATAACAAGTCAAATTTTGCCCAGAGAGGATCTGTACATGGGTCAAACGCTTACGTGAACAGTTGTTCTTATGTGACCAGGCACGGCAAAGCTGTAACTTACAGTCGTCCTGACACTGCTTTATTCAAATGTCACTCTTAAAAAAAATTGAGCTAAGGTAATGTGGAATAACATAATTCTGAAATAGTAAAGTCCCGCGACAAACCTTGACATTGTCATGGCAAGTGATTTTCTCAGACCAACCTGGTGCTGGGATGTAAAGCAATACTGGAGCAAGCTGTACAATGATTACTCCCTTGTGCAAATCACTGTGATATTGACAGACAGCAAAATTAACTGTTACTCTTAAATTTGACCCTAAACTACTGAATGAAGGAAACAAACGGCATGCTTTGAAATGACAGTGACATGAAATTTTAAGAAACTGTTAAAGAAACCAAAAATATCCTACAGCTTTTGACTGCAAGTCACATAACGACAGCTATTCACTAACGAACATCCCAAACGTGCCAGGAAAGAAGATAATGCAGACATTACAATCAATCACATAAAGATACATGAACGCATGAACATCAATATCATAAAATATCACCTTTTTTTTTTAATTTATTTATTTTATTCCATTTCCTCACCCACTTCAAAACATTCAAAAGATAAAAAATTTAAAAAAGAAATGCTTAAGTTTGGATTTGAAAGATAAGCGGTTCTGCCATGACAGCTATTTAAAATGCTGGTAATTTAAAAACGTCTCAGTTTAGGATGTGCAAGACAAAACTTCATGTCATTAAGGCTGGAGGCACACATACGACTTAGTTGCGTTGCAGTCGGGACGATTTTTTTTTTTTAATCATAGGCAATGACTGTTTATTTTGGGCCGTACATGCGAGACCAGAGTGGAAAGGAACAATGAAACTGCGACACGACAGCCAGTCGCATGTGCGCGCCTAGCCTTGCACCCAGTGCGTAACTACATTTTGCTATAAATAAGTTCCTGTTCGAATCACACTGCAGACTGAGCCCTGACGTTGAAGGCACCACTTTCTCTCAAACTTTTTGCTGGACAAAGTGCAGATCAAATAGATGACGCTGTACACATAAATTCCTGAAAACTGTAAGGATTTTTAAGGACATCGCAAGAAGTCATAGCCAAATACGAGGCCAACAACAACAAAAAAATGAATACACTAATGAAGTGCTTAATGTTGATTGCAGCCCTATAGGTAGAATGCGCATTGCGTCACGGAGTGTTTTGATTTTGTTCTTCCGCCAAATAAGATGGCGGGTGGATCAGCTGATGAGTGTAACTTCGAGATATGTCTAAGCGGTTAAAATGGCTGCTGGTTGCATTGTAGCTGATTGTTATGACGGGGTTGGAAGGATGGATCCAAGCTGGTCAGATTCCCTACCATCCGTGTTAAACAAAGGAAGGGAAGTGAAAGAATTGACCGAACGTCTCCCTTGTACCTGAACACACGTGCTATTGTTTACTGCAGCTAACTATTTTCACCTCGTCTCCGATTGGTTCGCGACGCCTTAATTGCTCACAGTACAAATCAGCTAACGAATCAAAATCAGTGCCACCATCGCCATGGTGAAGCGTGGGTCCGGACAGCCAAGATGGCGGATATGCGCATCCTACCTATAGAACTGCTTGTCATCCGTGTCTGGCCCAAGACGACCATCAGTTTAAACGCACACGATAACTCACATAATTACACATCTGTCCTCTTCATTTCAACAAGTCTTAATTGGTATTGTATTCATAAATGTTCAAAGTATATACACGTTTTGTCCAGACAACCTGTATTAAGGACATTCAAAATAATCGGCTGTCTGAGATGCAATAAAAAAAATCTGAATAAATAACAAATACAAAATTAAACAACCTTTGAAGAATCCACATGCTGTAGAACAGTGAAAGCCGAGACACAGAATACCGAGACGAAACATTCCTTCTTTCACTCTATATCCATAACTTGCGCGCGTATAAACACGGTGAGTACTACTCACAGAGCTCTATGGCACTACTCTTCTTCGTTCAAATATGAAGTGGTGTGGTGCCAATTGTTGCATTATTGACATGGATGATACGCGCACAAATCGACAGACAAATTTGGCGACTCGGGTGAAACACCGTCTGAAAACTGTTTCAAATCGATGTGGGTCTAAACCACTCTTACAACAAAAGTCACACGCATGATTATGGTTATGCGCGTGTTGATTGTGATTTCTGGTGAACTAACACACGTCGGTGATGTTGTTATTGTACATCTCTCACAAACTACTGGTTACACATACGACAAACATTATTCATTATTGTCTGTTGATGCAGGCACCGATTATCGCGTACACTGTTGGAGACCGCGAAATGTTTCCCTACAACACACATTTTACGCACTTTAAAATCGTTGTCCAATTTCAAGGACCTTTTCAGTTCTCAATTTTTGTTTTTCTGAAATTAAGGACTTCAACGACTTTTAGGGAGTGTGTGAACCCTGGATGAACATAAAATTTGTGTAATTTTAATATTACCACCGAGGAGAAGTTCCCTTTCAAATTTTGCCTCCATGAATGAATGTAATACGCTAATTGTCCACTTTACTACCATTACAGAGATGCTTTTCGGAGGGACATTGTCGTTTGATAAAGCGGACTTTAAATGGATGAGGACAATTGGTCACACCGACGTGTCCACCCAGACTTGGCAGACCTTCTGTCTGAGCTTGTCGAATCTCAAAGTTTTGCACGATGGACGTTATAAAATGAAACAGTTCCATTTTAGCCAGACCCCTTCCAGGGCACATCCTTGCACCTGTGGGAGAAAGCAATAAAAGTGACCAAAGTGGTTTGGATAGAACTACAAGTATGAATTCTATAAGTATGAGTACTCCAAGCATGAACAAAAGTGGTAAAGACAAAACTGTAAGTATGAACTAAAATGGTACGGATAGAACAACAAGTATGAGCAAAAGTGGTTTGGATAAAACTACAGGTAGGAACAAAATTGACATAGACAGAACTACAAGTACGGACAAAAGTAGAATAGAAAGAAATGGAAGTAGGAACAAGCGTGGTATGAATAAAATACAATTTTGAACATAAGTGGTATGTCTGGCTAGAATTACAAGTACAAGCAAAAATTTTAATGGTATGGATAGAATTATAGATATGAACAAAAGTGGCTGGGTTAGATCTACATTTATGAAGAAAGGTGACATGAAAATTATGACAATCTTCATTATGTTTATTATCGCACCTGGCTCATTTAGTTTCCTTTTTTTTTTTTTCTCCAATCAAAGCATAAGCATGGCTCCACCACTGCTTTTTAACTTTATACACGCCATAAATATCTTTGTTCTTTTGTTAATCATTAAATCGTGAATAGTGTCGGTGAAACCACAACTTACTCACGAAGGAGCGAGTTGTTAAAAAAAAACAAAAAAAGAAGGCCATGAAATTCGGTGATAATCAATTTCGTCGCAAATTCTTTTCTTATACGCAGCCAGCATGCCCCGTGCTTCATAAGTACACACACACACACACGCGCGCATACACATATGCATCCATGCAACACACACACACACAGGTACACATTCACACAAGGTGGGACAAGGTAGTCTAGAGGCAGGGTGCTCGCCTCTCATGCCAAGGGTACCGGGTTCAAAACCCGGCCGATGCAGGCATGTTGGAAGATTTGGGATTTTTCTCATATTTTCGTGTCCCTGATCTTATTTGGGGGGGGGGGGGTAGGACCGAGTACC
Source organism: Onchidella celtica (assembly GCA_963931925.1). NCBI lineage: Eukaryota > Metazoa > Mollusca > Gastropoda > Systellommatophora > Onchidiidae > Onchidella > Onchidella celtica. The sequence goes on along the minus strand of OZ007570.1, from coordinate 61,846,979 downwards.
TAGTCTTCTCGGATAAGGACGAAAAAATTCGGAGGTCCCGTGTGCACGTTGCCCACGTTAAAGATACCTTGGCAGTTGGAAATCGCAAAGAGCAAGCCGGACAGGCCGCTGCCCAGGCACAATTAAATAAAATGCATCCTACCATTCCCTCCCCCTCCTTCCCTCACCCCCCCCCAAAAAAAACCCGCCGACCGGCGCTGCACTGTGGCGACGACGTGCCTGCTCCAGTTGTAACTGGGCTGCAATGGCACAAAGGCAAATTTCCCAAATGGGATTAAAGAGGCATACAAATACAAATACAAATACACACATAATATATACTGGTCTCTCGCCGATTTCAGAAGTTCACCTTGAGATACCTCCATCAGCATAGGGAACTATGAGTTAGATACTGTCATTTTTTAAAAAAGACTAAAAATAAGGCTGAAATCACTGTATGTGTATACCTTGACAGACAATCCGTGTCTCTACTGGCTCTTTCATAACACAAACCTTTGATCAGCCTGTCTTAGATTATAGCATGGGCTGAGTCACTTCAAAGTTTTAACTAGGCCACATAATTATTAGAAAATAACATACTCAGTCTCATCCTTCGAGCGTTCTGAATTTTGAATATCGTAGCCACTCATACTGAGTATCGCAGGCACTCATACTGAGTATCGTAGGCACTTGTATCATATTGAAAAAAAAAAAATTAATAAAAAATAAAACCAGAAATAAATAAATGGGGAGGGGGGGGGGGTGCCTTACTATTGTGTGCGACGTTTTGCCCATTTTGAAGTTTTGTCAGGAAAGTGGTTCTCTCACTACTAATTTCATTATGTACAAATGTCATTCCAATCGGTTAAAAACTTTTCGACATATGTGTTTGTGATGTAACTTTGTATGCGTTTTAGCCCATCTGCCAACCAAACTTCAATCCTCATTTTCTCGAGAAGCAAATATGCACATATCACAATTCGGCAAATACCCGACGATATAGTGTAGAGTGTGCCTGTTTTCACTCCAACAAATTCCCCAGAATTTAATAAGTTAGTTTCACGATTTGGACCATCTACAGCTCGGTAAATATAACTTCAGTCTCTTCTTCCACCGACCTGAGAATTTCACAGCGTGTGGATATTTCATACACAGAAACTTTCCAGAACTCACCTTGAAAAAATGGCATCAATTCTTTCCTGTTGACAACTTGTCCCGTCTCGTCCAGGAACCGACTGGGCCTGAACTCGTGTGGTTGAGGCCAAATTTTGGGGTCCATGTTTACTGAGTTGAGGTTTGGGATCACTATTGTCCCTGCAGGAATGACGTACTTGCCCACCTGGACGTCTTCAAAGTTGGAACGGGGAAAGGAAAAGGGAGCTATGTCTCCAAGTCTCTGAGACTCCATGATGACTGCTTGTGTAAAGGGCATACTGGGTTTGTCCAAAATGGAAAGTTCTGTCCGTGACCCGAGAGTTTTGATGATTTCTTCGTACATCTTTTGCTGCACGTCCGGATGTTTCACCAAAAAGATGACAGCCCAGCGGACTGTCGTAGCTGTGGTTTCAGTACCAGCAACAAAAAGATCTCCCACGAACTTCAGGAGTTGACTGTCTGAAACGGGAAAAAAAAAACAAATCTTACTAGAAAACAATAAAGAAACGGAAATGGGGATGGATCGGCCACAGGTTACGAAAGCCTGAATCCAACATCACCAGGCAGGCTGTGGTCTGGAACCCACAAGGAAAGCGGAAATTGGGTCGACCAAAACAAACTTGGCGCAGGAGTATGGCTGCTGAGGTGAAGGCAGCCGGCGTGACATGTACCGAGCTAAGGAGGACCTGCCAGAACCGCATGCGTTGGAGGAGCGTTGTTGCGGCCGTACGTTCCTCGAGGAATCAAGAGGCTTAAAGAAGAAGAAAGACTAGAAAACAAATCTTACTTCACAAAGGATCGACAACAAAAAGATCCCCCACAGACTCCAAGAGTTGACTGTCTGAAACAGGAGGAAAACAAATCGTATTAGAAAACAAATCTTACTTCACAAAGGAAAAAGATCTCCAACAGACTCCAAGAGTGGACTGTCTGAAACAGGGGGAAAACAAATCTTACTTCACAAAGGAAAAAGATCTCCCACAGACTCCAAGAGTGGACTGTCTGAAACAGGGGGAAAACGAATCTTACTTCACAAAGGAAAAAGATCTCCCACAGACTCCAAGAGTGGACTGTCTGAAACAGGGGGAAAACAAATCTTACTTCACAAAGGAAAAAGATCTCCCACAGACTCCAAGAGTTGACTGTCTGAAACAGGGGGAAAACAAATCTTACTTCACGCAGGAATGTGCAATCCGTGAGATCTGTGTCCGGAAACGCAACATGCAGAAAGGCATAAACATCTTCTATGTGTTCTAGTCAGATCACAACAAAGATGGGGAGGTTCGATGTTCCAGTTGGCTTAGGCCTACCATTTTGAGGAAGCCTAACGTCCCTGGTAGAGGCTGCTTGGGGGAGGGGTGGGGGAGCTTTGATAAACTGTAGACTAGGTCAGCGATGAGGGGGGAGAAAGTGGGGGGGGGGGGCTTCAGCACAAAATGTTCACATATTAAACAAGATTTCTAGAAGCTTAACAAAGATAAAATATAGACAAATCATTGTAATTAGTACAGTGTATAAAAATACTTGATGAGCAGTATAAAGTAGAGGCCTTAATTTCCCATAAAGCCTGAGGCCATAGGAAATTTTGCAAGGACCTGATTCTAATGTACAACTACATCAGATCAGAAAACAATACAAAACCCTGTGTAACAGGTAAAGTCAGCGGTATGTGCTTGAAGCTACTGAAATCACTATGAATATCAAACCTGACATCCTAATACAAAATATCATAAAAACCACAGAAAAACTGTGGGGTCGCGGCAGGGCTATAAGCAAAGTCAAAATTGGGCAAAAAGAAAAGGCTGTATGTTGCGAAACCCCGCGTGAGAAATAAAACCCAAACAATACAAAGCAAACTAAAGAGAAGACAGAAAATACACGAAATTTTCAAAGTTTGAACATACTTTCAAAATGAATGCTCAAAGTACGAACGAGGTCAAATCAAAGTACTGGGCGACTAGGTAATGAATGGAATAACAATGTAAAAGATGGAAGACGTTGTTGTTGTTGTTGTTGTTGTTGGGGGGGGGGGGGGAGAGAGGGAGGAGTGCATTGTCCAGCCAATCGGATTTTTTTATTTTTTTTGGCCGATTGTACAATAGAGTCCTAACTTTGACCCGACAGCTAAATCAGTTGCTGATTTTGATAATCAAGTTGAATAGGTCCTCTCAGGTTGATGGACGAGTGATTCCCTTCCCAATTCTTTTGCACCTCTTCCCATGTAGGCGTCTATATCTATATAATATTTTGGTAACTCAAAACTTTGGTCACTTAAGGTTCAGGAACGGCATCACATTCAGGCTTCAAACTTTGCACAACAGCATATTATCAATGCGACATTAACATGGGCTAAATTAGAAGTTATGAAATGTTCAGGCTTCTACGTTTCATTATTCATTGTTTGGGCATCATTTAGATCTATTTCGAATCATGGTTCGCCATTTTAAGGTTTCGTTATCACTTCCTGCGATGTGTTCACTTTCAAACACACTAACCCGTGCGCAAATCATGCTATTGTATGGGATGCGCATCGTGTCAACTCGCAAAGGCAGAGCAGTAAAGACTTATTTAAAAACAAACAAACAAAAATAAAATAAACAAATAGTAACAGGCCAGATGAAGCAGGTCCATAATAACCACCCAGAACTGAAACTAATATTCAAACCGATTTATCCCGGGCAGGGCCTGGGAACCTCAGCTAGTGTATTAATAAATCTGGCACCTGTTTTATGTCAGTGACATTTTTGCATCCTTCCATTGAGTTACGGCTCGTAAACAACTAGCAGCTCATTTTTCTCTGATAACCCCTTGCTCAGAAACGTCAGAGATAAGGAATAAGTCCAAAAGTACCAAACTTTAAAACTTATAGAGCCCATAATGATGGCTAAGCATTGCATGACGGCCCCATGCACATCATATTGGTGTGAATCAGTCATATCAGTTTTTACAGAAGACAAGAAAAACAAACAAAAGCAAACAAAAAAAAACACTGTGAATAAATTTCACATTTCACATTTCACATTTCACATTTCACATTTCACATTTCACACTTCACATTTCACATTTCACACTTCACATTTCACATTTCACATTTCACATTTCACATTTCACACTTCACATTTCACATTTCACACTTCACATTTCACATTTCACATTTCACATTTCACATTTCACATTTCACATTTCACACTTCACATTTCACATTTCACATTTCACATTTCACATTTCACATTTCACATTTCACACTTCACATTTCACATTTCACACTTCACATTTCACATTTCACATTTCACATTTCACACCAGATAATCGAAAAGTCTACATACCATCCATTGTGGTCGCTTTCTTTCCGTCTTTTTTACGTTTCATGTCAAGGAGATAGTAATCGATGAAATCTCGAGGTTTGTGGGGATCGAGTGAAGCCTTGTGATGGTCGATCCAGGCTGAAAGTTTTTTCTGGATTTTAGCCACATTGTCCAAACAGTGGCCACATTTGAAGGGATCACCTGGCAGATGTTCCAGAAACTGGAAGTAATTGACCAGTGATGTTCCAGCTCCCGCTAATTTCATATTGGCATCGAACACGTTCAGAATATCGATAAATTCTGGATCGTCGTATTCAAATCTTTTGCCAAATGATATTGAACAAATAATATTCGACATGGCAGTTTGAATACAGTATCGAATGTCGAAATCCGCGCCATTGGTATTTTCAAGTAGTTGAAGAAACGCATGGATTTCCTCTTTGACATTACTTTCAAATTTGGTTTTTCCAATGCCCAAGTCTTTCATATGTTCTAGAAGAAATGTCCTGTGTTCTTTCCAGACCTTGCCAGATGCGTTTAGAACAGCTGTGAAAATGAAAATAAAGACAGAATTATTGTGAGTTCCTGTTGGGATTTGTTTCTGACTCATTACTTTTGCTGTTTCTGAAATGGTGGGGGGGGGGGGGGGGGTCTTCTTCTTCTTTCGTTCACCAATCTAAATCTGCAGATTTGTTCTTTGAAGAAAATCTACGGTTTTCTGCAGTTCTGGCAGAGTACCATGGAGTTTGATATTCAGATCGGTGGGTTGGGGCCAATATGTTTCTCGCAGTGCTGATAAGAGTGATTATGATGGTTTTTATAACCGAAGACAAAGGCGGGGAAAAGTAACATAATCACAAAATATGATTTTGGCTTTTTATCTTCCCTGCTTAGTTTATCAGCCTCGTGTTGGGGAGATCAAACTCTGAAAAAAGAACTGCAGTCTCAAAATACATGTATTAACCCTTTCGGTGTCACAGCCCTGGGACTTAGTGGCAAATTATAATAATAATAATGAAGATCATTTATATAGCGCCCAATCCAAACAATTTGCTCTAGGCGCTTTACAGAAAGTCGTGTTCTGTCCATCTGCAACTCTCTCTTCTCTCTCTCTCTCTCTCTCTCTCTCTCTCTCTCTCTCTCTCTCTCTCTCTCTCTCTCTCTCTCTCTCTCTCTCTCTCTCTCGCTCACCCTCTCTCTCCCTCTCACCCTCTCTCTCTGCTAGACATACATTGTATACATAGACACACACACTTAACATACAATAAGGCAGAAATTAAACGATAAAACAGCAAAATTAAAGTGAATTGAGAAAATAAATGGATTGGGAATGAGACTTCACAACTGAAAGTGTTTTTCTTTTTAAACGGTGTGTTTTTAGACCAGTTTTGAATTTTGACTCGGTAGATGCTTCCCGCAATGATTTTGGGAGTGAGTTCCAGATGCGCGGAGCACAGTGTGTAAATGCTCTGCCTCCTGGTTTCTTTGACTTGCAGTTAAAAATCTTAAGAAGGCCCTGATCGCTTGATCTTAAAGAACGAGGTGGTGAGTAGGGCTCTACCAGGGTGGAAAGGTAAGGTGGTGCAGTTTTGTTTATGCACTTGTAGCATAGAACTGCTATTTTGTACTGGATTCGCAACTTATATTATATTAAACTTATATTCCTTATATTACCAGAAAATCACTCCTGAAACTCATAGAAAAAAAATTATAACACCCTCGTTGGTATTTGCATAATACTTTATCATAGATCCAACCTAGCCCTGATCGACTGCTAAAGCAGTCTCAGCGCACATATATAATAGTAAAATGCCGGCGACCACTATGGAGGTCTGTGACATCGAAAGGGTTAAAAATCACCCTTTCAGTTGCAAGAGAGAAGTAGTGGATTTTCAGACTTTCAGGAATCAATTTTTAAACAATCAATTTTCGCAGTTTTACGTTTTGTGTAACTATGTTTATTTTCCCGCTGTAGTCTTCAGTCACTATGTTTTATCGCACACGCACACACACACACATACACAGACAATTAGTGTCTGGGGTATTTCACTGTGGTACAATTTGGTCACTGTTTTTGCTCAGACGCTAAAGCCCACAGACTAATAAATCACCACCCAGACTGGATGATCCCATTATGTGACGTCACCAAACAGCGAAGGTCCGCCATTTTAAGTTTACGGTTGCGACCGACGCTTCAGCATAGCTATAATGCAGCGGTCGCTAAAAGTCCATGCGGTCATCATTTATAACAATAAAAAGGCAAATGTAGACAATAAAATTAAAAGATAGGCAAGTTAATGCATTATTAATACATGTACAACCAATCTCGACAAATAAAAAGAAATTTTTACTGCAGATAGAACTAGAATAGGAATTTCCCGAGCGGCGGCCATGTTGGTTATACGGTCGCCGCTCGGGAAATTCCGCAAAAAAACGACACAGCCCGAAGCTCGTGTTTCCAGTCTGGTTAATTTATTAGTCTGTGCTACAGCCCCAGCAACAGTTTCAGAAATTGTAGAATTTTCTTCGCTGTTAAATAATCTAAATCTAACCCTATCGCTTTTGTATAACAAAATACTGTGTTTATTGAAGTTTCAGTCAATCTTTTGAAATGAGGGTAATACACAATTGATTTTGGGGGGGAAGGGATGGCGGGGATTCTTCGATAACCCCCTCCCCCCCCCCCCCCGACCCCACACCCCAAAGAAAAACCTTGCTTTTCCTCCATGCAACTTGGTCTCAACTGCCTCTCCTCTACTGTACCAGCGTGAGACTACTAGAACGCCTAGCTTGTCCCCAAAAAATGAAAAATTCCTATCACACGTTTCGATTCTTCTCCACAAAAATTAAATGCGTCTTGAATTTGCGGTTGAAAAAATCGTAAATAAATGATTTTAAGAACTGAGTTTTGTCCCAAAATCTTTATGTCCACGTGATGTACCATCAGAAACTGAGGTGGTACACAAAATTTCATCATTTTTGCCAACTTAGTCACGAATTTTCAGGTGCTTACCGTGTTCACTCCCTGGCTCCGTTACGGATGACGATGAACGTTCACGATAAGAGCACGGTGCATCAAAACTTTAAATTGTTCACTGACACTGATATTGTGACTGTTCCATTAGATACAGAAACTATAACATTAATTTCTTATACACCTCTAAAACCAACGTCACTGGAAAAAAAAAAGTTAAAAAAGAAACTTTTTCAGGAATTACCATTTCGCCCCTCCACCCCTCCACCCCTCATTATAGCTTTTCCTATGGAGGACCAACCTGCCTGCACCCCCCTCCCACCCCTCATTATAGCTTTTCCTATGGAGGACCAACCTGCCTGCACCCCCCTCCCACCCCTCATTATAGCTTTTCCTATGGAGGACCAACCTGCCCGCACCCCCCTCCCCACCCCTCATTATAGCTTTTCCTATGGAGGACCAACCTGCCCGCACCCCCCTCCCCACCCCTCATTATAGCTTTTCCTATGGAGGACCAACCTGCCCGCACCCCCCTCCCCACCCCTCATTATAGCTTTTCCTATGGAGGACCAACCTGCCCGCACCCCCCCCCCCTCCCTCTCCTCATTATAGCTTTTCCTATGGAGGACCAACCTGCCCGCACCCCCCCCCCTCCCTCTCCTCATTATAGCTTTTCCTATGGAGGACCAACCTGCCCGCACCCCCCCCCTCCCTCTCCTCATTATAGCTTTTCCTATGGAGGTCCAACCTGCCCGCACCCCCCTCCCTCTCCTCATTATAGCTTTTCCTATGGAGGACCAACCTGCCCGCACCCCCCTCCCCACCCCTCATTATAGCTTTTCCTATGGAGGACCAACCTGCCCGCACCCCCCTCCCCACCCCTCATTATAGCTTTTCCTATGGAGGACCAACCTGCCCGCACCCCCCCCTACCCCTCATTATAGCTTTTCCTATGGAGGACCAACCTGCCTGCAGCCCCCTCCCACCCCTCATTATTACTTTTCCTATGGAGGACCAACCTGCCTGCACCCCCCCCCCCACCCCTCATTATAGCTTTTCCTATGGAGGACCAACCTGCCCGCACCCCCCTCCCCACCCCTCATTATAGCTTTTCCTATGGAGGACCAACCTGCCTGCACCCTCCCCACCCCTCATTATAGCTTTTCCTATGGAGGACCAACCTGCCCGCACCCCCCTCCCCACCCCTCATTATAGCTTTTCCTATGGAGGACCAACCTGCCTGCACCCCCCCCCACCCCTCATTATAGCTTTTCCTATGGAGGACCAACCTGCCCGCACCCCCCTCCCCACCCCTCATTATAGCTTTTCCTATGGAGGACCAACCTGCCTGCACCCCCCCCCACCCCTCATTATAGCTTTTCCTATGGAGGACCAACCTGCCCGCACCCCCCTCCCCACCCTTCATTATAGCTTTTCCTATGGAGGACCAACCTGCCTGCACCCCCCCCCTACCCCTCATTATAGCTTTTCCTATGGAGGACCAACCTGCCTGCACCCCCCCTCCCACCCCTCATTATAGCTTTTCCTATGGAGGACCAACCTGCCTGCACCCCCCTCCCCACCCCTCATTATAGCTTTTCCTATGGAGGACCAACCTGCCTGCACCCCCCCCCCCCACCCCTCATTATAGCTTTTCCTATGGAGGACCAACCTGCCTGCACCCCCCCTCCCACCCCTCATTATTACTTTTCCTATGGAGGACCAACCTGCCCGCACCCCCCCCCCCACCCCTCATTATAGCTTTTCCTATGGAGGACCAACCTGCCTGCACCCCCCCCCTCCCACCCCGCAAATTATGGCTTTTCCTTTGCAGGACCAACCTGTCCGCACCCCCTCCCTCCCAAATTATCGCTTTTCCTATGCAGGACCAACCTGTCCGCATCCCCCCCCCCCCCACAAGAAAAAAATCCCCCACCCAAGGGTAGACACTTCGTGGATGACCCCTTCCCTGGTCCTAGATGTTGTTTTTTTTTCTGTCCTAACTTTGGTACTGAGCAGCTTAAAACATCTCCCTCCAGTGTTTAGCTCTGCGCGGGACGATGAAGGCCCTGACTAAGATCAAGTCCTGGCAGAATGTTTATAGTTCAGGTTGATAACGGAAGGCTGGACTCTTGCTCACCCGGGGTGTGCTGACTTAAAAACGTCATTATGGTCATGAGTTTAGCCATGTGGAGGGATGGGTGATGGCTGGATACTAAAGCTATTATAGTGCTCATAGATCTCAACCCACCGGGACAGTTTGTCTATTTTGTTTTTTCTCCAATTTTTTTGTTGGAAGGGTAGGGGGGGGGGCACAGTAGACAGGAAAGAGGGCTGTGGATGGAGGAAGCCGCTATGCCCACGTAATATCTAAGCGGTTCTTGACCATTTATAAATCTTTTTTTTTTTAATTTGCACTTTTGTTTTGTTTTTTTCAAAACGCTTTATACATCAATTTTTTTTCCTATTACGGACAAAACCACGGTCCATAACGTGGACTTTATTTGTGTGAGAAATAAGTGTTGTTCTAAAAGTAACAATATCAAACGAGGGACCCCTCTCTGTGTTGTGCGTAGTCATAGAGACAGCTTAATTTTGTGGATGGTTTTCGTGGTGCGTACCAAAACAGAATTGACAACATTGGACATAGGGGACCACGAGATTACGCCGATCATTAACACTGATTCAAATTATGTATTTGTTGGCCGCTATATCCACTGTTTCAACTAACCAGTAACACTGATTCAATTTACACATTCTGGTGTATTTACTAGCTCCTGAGGCCACTGTTTTATCTACACGAATGAAAGCTGTTCTCTGCGTTTACATCACTGTTGTCACAGTTTCAGATTTGCAGCTGAGAAATAATATTCATCGGACGCAACCACGGCTGCGCTGTGGCGACGCCGTGTCTGCTCCAATTATAGCTGGGCTGCAATGACGCTGAGGCAAATTTCTCAAATAGGATCAAAGAGGTATACAATACAAAATACAAAATGCAAAAAAATATATACAACCTGGAAATGTATTTTTGGATAGAGAAAGTGTCCTGCAAAATCCCTAACGGGCCCATAAACTGAAACAATAATTCAAGGAACCTTTTAGCACAGACATGACCGTTCACAAAACGAATGGATCGCCTAGAAGATTTGACATATATGGAGCAAGAGAAGGGTGTTATGGTGACTTTTAACAGCAGTGTTAGTGATTTTTCAAACGAAGCAACTTACTGTTTGGTGAGACTTTTCCTCCCCACCCTCTCTCTCTCTCTCTCTCTCTCTCTCTCTCTCTCTCTCTCTCTCTCTCTCTCTCACTCTCTCTCTTTCTCTCTTTCACTCTCTCTCTCTCTCTCTCTCTCTCTCACTCTCTCTCTCTCTCTCTCTCTCTCTCTCTGTGTGTCTCTCTCTCTGTCTCACTGTCTGTCTGTCTGTCTGTCTGTGTGTGTGTGTCTCGCTCCTTGTCTCTCTCTCTCTCTCTCTCTCGTTATCTCTCTCTTTATCTCCCTCTCTCTCTCTCTCTTTCTCTGTCTCTCCCTGTCCTGCCTTTAATTTAATATTTTCCTATTATCTTCCTTCAATAGTCTTTCATTTTTATTTCATTCTTTCCTTCCTCCGTTGCTGTTCTTGTTGTATTTATCTTTCTTCTGTCTTTCGAAAACTCGACAAATAACTGACCGAGCAGTTTCGAACACTATTCAAAACTAACATACGCCTTCACTTTTTCTGTCTATCTCCGACCAGCTGCAAAGATAATTGGTAAGACAGACTAACTCTGAGATATACAAACCTGTCAGACAGGCTGTGGCAGGGTACTGATGTTTTCAACGACTAATTATATACCGGAATCAAGAAAAACACTCAAGCAGAAAGTTTCCCCTGAATGTTAAAGCGGCTGTTGCTATGAGTGCCGGGCTCACTTACTGGCGATTAGCACAGGAATTCTGCTGCAGTTAAACTACTAACGCAGGATGGGTTGTAGGGTGATTGGTTATCCATGTAACGCAGTTTTGGTGCGGAGATTAAAAAAAAAGAGCATATTTATCACGGTGCTAGAGGTTTCACTCATTTAGTGCTCATCATCTATAAGAAGCAATCTCTCTCTCTCTCTCTCTCTCTCTCTCTCTCTCTCTCTCTCTCTCTCTCTTCCTCTAATGTATTTTCTTCTTTGTTTCTATTTCTTCTTTCAGTCTCTCTTTTCTATTTCATTCTTTCTTTCCTACCTTTTTAAAAAAATCTTACTTCTGTCTTTCGAAACTTGACATTATAACCAAAGATACCAGATTGATAAGATCAGACACTCCTTTCTTCCGGCCTCTTAAAATACCGTTTACATCCGGTCACGGGCAGCGCCCACTCTTGGCCCGCGGAGCCAGCGCTTCGTACTATGGATTTGCAGAGAAAATAAGACACAACACCTATCGGTTTCGCTCCCGGAGGCAGTTTCACCGTTAAAACACTTTTAAAATAATTAGGTCGCATGTAATTAATTTTTTTCTAAAGCACAGCACAAAAAGGGCGCGGGTGAAGGCCGAAAAAGAAAAAGAGAGTGAAACAGATTTTTCTCTATATCAACAGAGTATTTAAGACATTTTTCAACACCCCCCCCCCCCACCCCCGCCCCCCCCCCCAAATGATTATTATACTCTGGGAATGCCCTGGCACAAACAGCATAGAAATCCCCTCCCCTTTTTTCCTCATATCCGTTTCTCAATTTAAGCATTGTCAGTTAGAAAGGGAGTATGTAAACATTTGCCGTGTTCCTAGTTACTGCACTGTTGTTGTTTTTTCATTGTGACGGCCCTGTTTACCTTTTTTCAATTGCTGTTTTCGTTGTTGTTGTTGTTGTTGTTGTTGTTGTTGCTGCTGTTGTTGTTGTTGTTGCTGCTGCTGTTGTTGTTGTTGTTGTTGCTGCTGCTGCTGTTGTTGTTGTTGCTGTTGTTGTTGTTGTTGTTGTTGCGGTTGTTGTTTTTGTTGTTGTTGCCAGTGTTATTTTTTATATGACGATGATGATGGTGGAGAAGTATATTATATACTGGTGGTAGTTTTGGATGAAGGTGTCGCTTTGATGGTGGTGGATGGCGTTGATGGTGGTAGGTGGTGTTGATAATGGTGGTGGTGATGTTGATGATTGTGGGAGATGTTAAGGGTGGTGCGTGGTGTTGGCGATGACGGTGATGGTGGTGATGGTGTAGATGGTGATAGGTGGTGTTGGTCATGATGGTGATGATGTTAATGGTGGTGGCTAGTGCTGATGATGGTGTTGAGGATGGTGATGGTGGTGACGGTGGAACTGTGATGTCGTTGCTGAGGCCATTGTCCTTGCTATCTCTGTTATTGCAGCTGAAGTAGATAATTATTGTTGTTGCTGTTGCATTGGCTTTATTACGTTCTTTTCCTCGCTCCATCAAAGTTGTTACAGTTATTTCCTTTCTTTGGTGCCTTTTTACATTCGCCTTTTCAAAATCTTTCGCCGGCAGATGGCGTTTATCTACTACATGCCGACGGCATAATGTCGTGAATTATCTTTTGTATGTCATCTGTAAATGTACTTCCGTTCAGTAGCGTATGATTATCTATGATGTACCGTATTAAGGCAGCGGCGGACCTACACTTCTTTTTGGAGGGGGGGGGGGTGAAGGGGGGGTGGGGCTGAAGCTTAAACTGTTATTGGGCCCATTGGCAAACATCAACGATAGGGCCACATCCAAAATCCACTCACTGAAAAGAGTTTCTTCACGGCCCCTTTGGGATTAGAGCCCCTGAAGCTTAAGTTCCATTAGTTTCACAGTAGCTCCGCCCCTGTGCTGAGGATTATTATACATCTCCTCAGTTTTGGCTTTAAAGTTTCCCAGTTATCTTTTTGAATGATCACAATAACCAAGTATAAAAAGTTTCGAGGAAAATAAAAATAAAAAAATCATAGCAGTCCGACTTTGACATTTAAAGTGTTAACTCTCCTTTCTGTCAGCAATTGAAGATTTTTATAAACGAATTGTTCGGCACATGCAAGGTAATTTACTCGGGAACTTGAGCCAGTCTATTTTCTGCCAGGTAAGATTATCACGCAATTAAATGCCACTGGATTCACGCCTACATTGGGAGAGTGCAAAAAGTGCAGGGCAATTTAACTTCTGACAATTCGGGCTTTCCAACCATTAACACGTCGGATATTTGCCATATTGTTGTATGTGCATTTTTGCCTTTTGGAGGAAATAAGGATTGGTTTGGTCGGCAATAGGGCAAGAGTGCATAAAATATTATGTCACAAACACATACCTCGAAAAGTTTTCAACCGATTGGAATGAAACTTATACATAATGACATGAGGAATGAGAGAACCATTTTCATGATAAAGCTTTAAAATGGGCAAAATGTCGCACACAACAATATGGGAAAATCCCTCGAGTGTGGTTTCGTGGGATACTTTCCGGTAGTCGTAGGAATAAAGGAGAATGAAGTCCTTGAATGATAATTTACTATTATATAAATAAATTTAAGCGAGTTGCAAAACTAATGCCGAAAAGTCCGAGACAACTACATAACTGTTCAGTAGTGTATATCTATGCACATAACTTAGAAAGATGCAGTTTTCATTTGAATTCATTTCAAAGAAAATACAGGTTTTAATAAAGGAATGAAGGTTTGGGTACATATTCGTGTTACGCTCGGGTACGACCGAAGTTGAAGCCAATCCTTTCCACGCCCATTTTGATACTTTTACATTGCTAGCATTTTCTGTCCGTGCTTTGTATGACCCGAGACACAATAACACGATCATTCTGGCAGCACTTTCCGGCACAGCAATAAACAATGATTACCACCAGTACAAAATCATCAAGACGTCGAGGGAAGTATATTTTTGTAGACCCGAGAGACTAGGCTCGGCTATTCTGTTGGTGTATTATACTTGGCGTCTTTCCCAAATGACCTCACACTCCTCTGCGAATTTTATGCTCTCATACACTCCCTTGGCGCCCTGATTCTTCGTTCCGGTTTTGTTTTTGCTGTTATTTTGGGGGGGGGGGGGCGGGGGGGTCATTCTAATCTATTATTTGTATAGTTGTGTGATAACTTGCTTGTCATGCATATCCAACAAGGCTCTATGTTTGCAGATCCATGAAAGAATTATTTTCTGGCGTGGACCCACAGCGCGACTTGTCCTTTCTGAAAGAGGCTACGATCTACAAATTGATTTAAAAAACCTTTTATACACATTTACAAAAACTCTTTTTAGATCCATAGGAAACAAAGTCTCACAATTTTATCAATGTAATGGAATTTACACGCAACTATCTAATTCTATTTGTGAAATTCACATTGATGAAGCCCTGAATATCAAACATAAATAAGATACCAAATAGGCCGTGAAGAGCGCAAAAGTGGCCGTTATCGTGCCGACACGCCGTAACACCCAAACTCAAACTCACAAGTTTGATAAGTTCTCAGGCTGCTATGTTGATTAGCTGATTAGTTATTGCATGGGTAAAGCTCTTTCTTTGACTGGATTCTGGCTAATTTGCGTGCTCCCTGATCTGTATAAGTGGAAGGGGAGAATGGGAGGAAACGAAAGAAAGAGGGGTGTGGGAAAGGCGGGATAATGAAGGAAAGAGAATTGGAAAGACAGAGAGGGTTAAAGTTAACGTAAGGCACCACCAACAAGTGCGACTGTGAGTTGGAGAATTCACGTCCACATGATAACTGTCACACTGTGCGAGGAAAAAAAAACAAGACGATATTCAGAATGTAACAGAATCGATGGCCACCCTACCAGAAGAACCCACCAACCACCCACGCACCACAACAAACAAAATGCTGTATACAAGAAAGAAAGAAGGAAAGTTCGGACAGAAAGAAAGAACGAGAGAATAAGAAAAAGCTGAAAGAGAAAGCAACCAGACAGTCAGATGCATTTCCCCTCGACCCCGTCTACCCCTCCACTGTCGCTCTCTACACACAAGTTCAGCCACTTACCCTTGCCTTGACCTACTTTCAGCACTGTGAACACTTGCGGTCTGTTGTCAAAGTCTTTCATGTTCACAAACACTTCGTGGAGCATGTCCACTCCACTGACAATTAGCAAGGTCTTGCTGCCCACAGACAAACTGACCAGATCTCCGTAACGCTTTCGGAGCTTTCTGAAAAAGAGGAAAATGTTAGGCTAAGAATTAGCAAATTTGATCAAAATGTATACAAGTTCTTGCGTCTAAAACATTTTTACCCAGTAAAGCAAAGCTAAGTGCTCGCAAATCTCTCTCTCTCTCTCACTCTATCTTTCTCTCTCTATCTCTCTCTCTCTCCGTTCTCTCTCTCTCTATCTATCTATCTATGTATCTATCTATCTCTCTCTCTCTCTCTCTCTATCTATCTATCTATCTTATCTATCTATCTCCCTCTCTCTATCTATCTCTCTCTCTCTATCTCTCTATATCTCTCTATCTATCTCTCTCTCTCTATCTATCTGTCTATCTATCATCTCTCTCTCTCAATCTATCTATCTCTCTATCATCTCTCTATCTATCTATCTATCTATCTATCATCTCTCTCTCTCTATCTATCTATCTCTCTCTCTATCATCTCTCTCTCTCTCTCTCTCTCTCCATGGTACCTTAAACCCCTTCTCATTTCCCCACTCCGATTTTCCTCCCCGGAGTCGATACACAGGGGAAGGGGAAGGGGGGTTGCCCCTCCCCAACCCATTAAACGCTTTCATGATGTAAAGGGGGGGGGGTTGCCCTAAGGGGGGTAAATAAGTTATCAATTAAGTTTATAAATTAAAAAGTTACTCTTTATTTATCAGTTGTTGTTTGTTTTTTTCCCACTCAATGAGTTGTGGGATTACTCAAAATGGAAACATTAGCCAATGAAACGGTCAACTTGACCATGTCAAATGCCACTTTAAAGTTTTACAACATTAAGTTTTTGTCACGGTCAGTCGCCATTCTAATGGCCTACGGTTGTCCCGAGGGGGGGGGGGGGTTGAAGCCAAGCAATTGAAAACATACATGGGGAGGGGGGGGTGGGTCCAAAATTGCAAGAATCGGATGTACATACCGCGGATATAGAGCAAAATTGTTGTATCTCCAGTGATATGAATAATGGGAGCTGTCTCGGAAACACCACAATATTGCTCTCAATGATCTCATTTTTAAGGGAGATACAAGAATACTGCTTCTCTGTAACTTGGAACTGGTTAAAGATAGCGGAATAACGAAAAAATTGCAAGAAGCAGTTTGTCATTATTACAGTATTGCCATTATGAACCCCAATTCATAAACCTGGAGATACAACAATTTTGCTCTATACCCACGATACGCTGTGGGTGTTCTCAGGGCCCAGGCATGACATGATAAAGCCAGGCAAGGCCTTAAGGAAGCCCAGGTGTATCACTTACCTGAATATTTCCCTCTTGTCTCCATGTAACAAATTCCCCACCACAGGCCAAGGCCACGGTCCGGGTGGTAGTCGTGGTAGTCTCTGTGACTGTCGCACCAGCAGGAAGGTGATGATGAAGATGACGATGGTGACGATGTTGTCCAGCAGCAGGTTGATGACGAAAGACATGGTGTATTGTACTGATGTGACGCTGTAGTGGTGTGTTAGACTCTCAACGTCGGTGTAATCATGTACACTTTGTTTGTACAACAATCATAATTGGTTGATTAATCTGTAATAGATAGATAGATAGATAGATTGATAGATATATAGATAGATAGATAGATAGATAGATAGATAGATAGATAGATAGATAGATAGATAGATAGATAGATAGATAGATAGATAGATAGATAGATAGATAGAGAGCGAGAGAGAGAGATAGATAGATAGATAGATAGATAGATAGATAGATAGATAGATAGATAGATAGATAGATAGATAGATAGATAGATAGATAGATAGATAGATAGATAGATAGATAGATAGATAGATAGATAGATGGGTGGGTGGATGGATGGGAAGATAAATAGGTACATAGGTAGGTAGATGGGCAGGCAGGCAGGTAGGTAGGTAGATAGGCAGGTAGGTAGATAGGTAGGTAGATTGGCAGGTAGGTAGGTAGGTAAGTAACTAGGTAAGTCGGCGGGCAGACGGATGAACCGACGGGCGGCTGGATGGATGGATGAATGGCGAATGAGAGAGAGAGAGAATACAAAAAATTGCTTTTTAAACAGCTTTCCACCACAACTCACCAGCAATCTTTCTGTTTTAAGTCTTTCATCCCAACCTTTATTTTAAAAAAAAAAAAATTACCGAGGCCTTTCAGGGTCGTTCGTCCGGAACTCTCTCTCTCTCTCTCTCTCTCTCTCTCTCTCTCTATCTCTCTCTTTTTAATTGCTTGTTTGTACATCAAACAAGAAAGAGAAACACAACACACAACAGACACAATCAAACAATTAGGTCTACAGACAAACTCGAACAAGCCACAACTGATTCACATGACACAAACAAATCACAAAAACATCACAACAGACAAGACACACAATCAAACCCAAAAACATCAGTGACGCCAGTGTTAGGAGTGACATCGGACATAAAAACAGCACATACAAACTAGAACAGGCACACACTAAGCCCTGAACAGAGATTCGTGGGTCAAAAGTGATGCGCAGCACCTTACAAGGCAAGGCCCTTGCTCTCTATAAATTTAATACATTCAAAAGATCACGTACATAAAGAGGCTCTACAATACAACAAACGGTATTAACGCACCTAGATGCACCTAGATAGCACCCAATACCACTCGGTGAAACGTATTATTTTATTTCACAGTGTCACTCCCAAGACACACCTCTACATGCGCACTGGACACAAAAACCGTTACACACACACACACACACACACACACACAACGACGACAGGCACGGCTGAAACATTAGTCGACATTAGAACTGGACAAAACAGATCAGAAATAACCCACTAAACAACACACTCGACCATAAGACACGGGTGAAAGTCAGGGTCACAAAACATAAATCCTCGACATTGCAAACTGTGACAAAGAAAAAGACAAAACAAAAAGCTTACAGTAACATAGTTAACATTTTAAGTTCTTCGGAAAGAAAACGAAATGAAACCGCAAACATAGATCACAATACAGCAGTAGACGCTGGGAACAAACATGCTAATACATGGAGTCTAGTTAGTAGTAGGACTAAACACTGACGTCACACTACACAATAGACACAAAAAATAAAAAGACGGACACACCCAACAACAATGATGACACTATGACAATAACACACACATCTCCAAACAATAAACAAAATGTACACAGATGGCTCAAAGACAGAAGGAGGTGACAGTAGGGGAAGATAGTTATAATAGTTCACACATGGACATTCAGGCAGCGTAATGCACGACAGACAAGACAAGAGTGTACTCACGGCAGAATTACACCCAATCACAAAGCTGTGAGTAACAACACAATCATGAAATACACTTAACACTGTAGGAGATAGAAGGCCGACAGCTGGGGGAGCGGACGGTCAACATCTTCATTGACACTCTCTCGGCCACACTCGAATAGATCCCCCCCCCCCCCCGCCAGAACTGACCTTGTCACCTTTTATTAACAATGATGGGCAGGTGCTACCATAGAACTGCCGATTCCAAGATCTTCCGCCTGGTTATTTTATCCCACACAGTGTGTTGAGAAAAAATCGTACAGTTTTCGAATGAACAATTTGTTGAAAGATGAGAACTAAGAAATGGGTATTTTATAACAGTTAGAAAAAAAAGTGCCATGAATTGCATTCCTCCGTTGAATTCTGTCAGAAGAGAGAGAAGTAAAGTGAAATGGGGAAGCTGATGGGTTAGCGAAGAAAACGACACATTCAACAGACGTATAGTACATGTATTACATAGAATACAGAACGGCTGAGTGGGAAGATGCATTAAGGATAATTGGGAATGAATTTTGGGAGGAAAAATAACATGACAAACATCTACAGTACATGGGCCACATTTAAACTGGATTTGCATGACAGGTAACAACAGTAATCTAGATAGATGTAGCGTGGAAGAAATGAGAATTCAGGGACACATTACATGTACATTTGTGCAGACACTGTGACATACATTGGTGGCTAAAGCACACATCATACACGGCTGTATACTTGACACGACTGAGAGACCCGCTACATCGAAACTTCAAAGTTAAAGTTAAAAATGTTGGTGGATAAAACAAGAAGGGTGTATGTCACAAAGCCGCGCCTCAGAAACGAACAATAATAATAAGAAGAAGAAGAACAATAAATTGTACAATAAATTCCAAAAAGAATTAAAAATGGAAGAAATACTGAAATAACCTTCCCAGCCCGCATCCCTACGTCATTCAGATGTAGATATTATAGGATGTCCGTAGGATTGGGAGGATTACCATAGGGACGGTTCCCGACATCAAACCAACGTCGGTGCGATGCTGTAACCAGCGGATCTACACAGGAACTATGTCATTCTAATGTATAAAACGTAATGTCAGTCGTACCTTTGGATTTCCATAGAATTGCTGAATGGGTTAAGTCCTTCACCAAACCAATAATAGAGATCATAATGTAACAAGCTAAAACGGCACCTGAATACGAAGTCAAGAATCACAGGTTAGCTACTTAACTTGTCCGTGGTGCCGCTCCTGGGCCGGCCAAAGATAAGGATACGGTTGGTCACCAGACCAACTCAACATGGGATGGTGCACATGGCACAAAACCAGCAGACCACAAAAAAATCAAGGAAGACAACATAAATAGCATACATTAATACAAAACATACTTAGCGAAGAGGACAATCGACGCGGGACACAGTGAACTAAGTAACCGTGTACACAGATACGTGCAGACTCACAGCTATCAACCCCGATCCGTCCTGGACACATCTATATATCACACATCAACACCTAAACACGTTTATATAGCGATAACACATGAACAGATCAAAAGAATGATAGTAAATCACACCTACCTTGATTAACATATTTACATGTCTTTTATCCTCAAAATATTTGAACTCGCACTTCTCAAAGGACTATAAACCTATTGCTTCCGTTTTTCCCTCAGCGAACAATAGAAAGGTATACTTTTTTACGTGTAAGACAGCTTTGATACACCTTTGGAGATCAACATCAAATAAAATAAGCAGCGTTCATACGCAATATTGTTTTATACTGTAGAGGCTCCGCCTTCATGATGACGTAACAGAGCCGGAGAAATTTTTAAGATAGGTTAAAACGCCCCCGTACATAAGTACCTGGTCGTGAAGATACGCAGACGCCCAAAGTTACCACCACTGAACGGATGCCCCAGCTCTAACTTGCTGATGTCAGTAACGCCAACGCCAAAACACAAAGAATAGTCAGAAAAAAAAAAAGAAAAAAAAATTTCCTAAGTCTCTGGCAACAGTAATCCTACATTCTTGTATTGTGACGGGGAGTGTGAAGAGGATTATTGTGACATAATACCCTTAAACGCTCACGGTTAGGCGGACATTTGTCGTTTTAAGGAAAGGGGCCGTTTACACTAACAACAACAAAAATAATAAATGAACTACACGAGACTCAAGAAAACATTTCCAGTTGAGCCCCTTTTTACACTTTAGACAATTTTACATTAATGACCAATTTAAAGAAAGTACTGCAATACTCCTACAAACTTGTAAACTTGGAAAGATGAGCATATCATTTCATTTTATCAGACCATGATTTAAGTGAATTTGACCTATAATAATAATAATAATACATTACATTTGTATGGCGCATTTCCATTAACAATGCTCAATGCGCCTTACATGACTTTCTTCCTCTCTCACTCTCTCCCCCATCTCTCCCTCTCTCTCTCTCTCTCTCTCTCTCTCTTAGTCTGTCTCTCTCTCTCTCTCTTAGTCTGTCTCTCTCTCTCTCTCTTAGTCTGTCTCTCTCTCTCTCTCTTAGTCTGTCTCTCTCTCTCTCTCTTAGTCTGTCTCTCTCTCTCTCTCTTAGTCTGTCTCTCTCTCTCTCTCTCTCTCTCTCTCTCTCTCTCTCTCTCTCTCTCTCTCTCTCCCTCTCTCTCTCCCCCTCTCTCCCTCCCCTCTCTCCCCCAATCCCTTTATTGGGATACGTTGTTTCTTAATAGCAGGACAGACTAGGACAGTACTTATTTAGTACGTCTAGGCCAGAAGAGGTCATGGCGGTTCCTACCTGACTATTTAGTTAATGAAGCGTGTGAAGAGGGGGCGGGAACAGAACAGACATCAAGGGGGGAATCGGCGGTCAGTGTAACATGATACTTTTCGTTCACGGTTCCCTGGACACAAAGGGCTGGCCTTGCCCATCCCAGGAGTTGTTTGCAAACGTTCCAGTTTTATGTTTACTTTGAATATGAATAACGTTACTGTCTAAATAATGCTACGAATATGTAACAAAACTGATGTGGAGCACACAAAGACCTCCTCTGAAGATGTTCATTAAAAAAAAAAAGAAAGAAAGAAAGAAAAAAGCCCACACATAATAAATAATTAGGTACCGGTGCTAAAAAAATATTTAGTTTGAAAGGACACAGAAATATATATAAATCTAGACATCTATTATATATTTCAGTAACTCGCAACCTTTGGCATGACCAACTGACCAAACTATACAATCTTCAGGCCTTAAATTTGGCAGGAAGGTGGCACTTGAGATAAGGAAGATGACGGCTATAATTAAAAGTCGTTTACTTCAAGCATGTATTTTAAAAAAAATAACAGTGTTTATTGCTATGTAACATTTGTATTTTTGCAGGTTTATTTCGTAGTACCGTGCAAGTCATAAAAAAGTAACCGTATCAAGCGTTCAGTTTCGTGCGTAATGTTGTGGTGCGCATGAGTTCTGAAGCAAGACTGTAGTTTATTACTTCTATTATACTTGAGGGGGGGGGGGGGGGGTCACATGATTGTTTATTCCGGGCAATTTGCCCGGTAGCTCATCTAGTCTACAATAAAGGGAAATGCAATAAAGCACAATTTTCAAATATTTTAAACCACAACTAAGGTGGTTAACGTGGGTAAATGCTTTACGCCAGTGGTTCTCAACCTTTTTCGAGCAATCGCCCCCTTTTGGCTAAAATTTTTATTTCATCGACCCCCTTCTTCCCCGCCCCCCCCCCCCCCCGGCAATCTTTACCCAAACCCTACAGATATATTCACACAAGAAGAGGGACAAGCGCAGAGAGAGAGAGAGAGAGAGAAAGGGAAGCTTTTCAAAGACTTGTTAATGAGATTAGACATGTTGACTATTTACTTTGAACAGAAAACATTCTTTATTCATCAAATGCACTGGAAAAAAAAAACAACAACCCAGACCTTTCCTACTCCTAAGACCCACCTGTGTGTCCTGTTGTCAGTGGCTGCCCTGTATTTGACCCTCCCCCCCCCCCCCCCCAAAATCACCCCTTTCATCGTTTTCGCCCTCTTGTCACCCTTTTCTTTGTTTTCGCTCCCCCCCTGGATATAAAAATCCCCCCCCCCCACCCAGCCGACATCGCTCAGGTTGAGAACCGCTGCTTTTACATGGTAAGTTAGCTGATTCAGTGTACTGTCATGGGACATGACAACTAATAATTATTGTGAGTCAACAGTAGTTTTCATTTTACTGGTCGATTTTAAGCCCGACTTCTCGGTTCACGGGGAGGACAAAACATGAAAATCCTTGTCAGATTCAGCACTCCCATTTTCTTTATTGCTAAAGGTTAAATTATTGTCCCTGCTTGGAAACTGTGAAAATCATAGAACGGTAAATTGTTCTTCCTCGCTGCTAAGGTCGTGAGGTGCGATGATAGTTCACCTGGTGAACATGCTGGCAGTGTATAGGTCTGTGCGGCCATAACTTGTTCATTGTTGGCGTCCAACTCGCCGTGTCCTCGAGCCTTCTACCTTTTTTGCACTCGCTCATCATCAAACACCGTATCAAACTCACACCCCAGATACACAGAATACCGATTAGGACCATTCCTTCTTTCACTATAATTATGTCCACAACTTGCGCGCGTATAAACACGGTGGATACTACTCACAGAGCCCTGTGGTACTAGTCTTTTTTGTTCAGTTATGAAGGAGTATGGTGCGAACTGTTCCGCTGTTGACATGGATGATACGCATGCAAGTCGACGGACGGAATTAGGCGAATTGAACCGTCTTTGTATCCCGTGTCTGAGACGTAACAACATTGGCTCTCGGCTCACATTTTAATAAACAACAATAATATCTAAAGTTCTTTAAATTCATTGCATACAGCGTTCCTGGCCATTTTCAGGGTTTTTGTGGTAACAGTTCTTTTCTTCAGGTGTTGATTATGTGAACGTATAACCTAACATAAATAATGGCTGCTGAAGGGAAGGTTTGATCACTTGAAATGTCAGTTCCAAAGAACAGTTTCCTCGTGAAACGTCTACAGAGACATATAGAAACTTTGGGATCTGATGTTGTTGTTTTTTTTTAATGCAGTCACTGACTATACAGGGTCTCTGATCTTACCTCAAATTTGTGGGGTAATCTATACTATAGTAACTATAATTGTAACTAGAAACTCATGGAGGAACCGGACAACAGAGAGCCTTCAGAGAAGAAACCGGCTCCCCCATGAGTTTCTAAGAGATACTGAAGACTTTCTAGACATAGAATGTGTATGACAGCATATATATAAGAACAAGTCAGTATCCGATGTCATTGTGAAATATTGAATTATGAACTGAAATTTAACACCTTGATTCAAATAGCATAAGCAGAATGACTGGAATCGTATGGACACAGAAATATCACAGTTGTCATTCTGTTTTATAAACTGCGACGGTGGAGACAAGGTGGTCTAGAGGCAAGGTGCTCGCCTCTCATGCCAAGGGTCCCGGGTTCTGAACCCGGCCGGTGCAGGCATGTTGGAAATTTGGGATTTTTCTCATATTTTCATGTCCCTGATCCTATTGAGGGGTAGGATCGAGTAGCTAGTCTTCTCGGATAAGGACGAAAAAATTCGGAGGGCCCGTGTGCACGTTGCGCACGTTAAAGATACCTTGGCAGTTGGAAATCGTAAAGAGCAGGCCGAACAGGCCGCTGCCCGGGCAAAATTAAATAAAATTCATCCCTACCACCCACTCTCCCTCATCCCCCCCACCACCAAAAAAAAAAAAAACGCCGACCGGCGCTGCACTGTGGCGACGACGTGCCTGCTCCAGTTGTAACTGGGGTGCAATGGCACAAAGGCAAATTTCCCAAATGGGATTAAAAAGTTATACAAATACAAATACAAATACAAATACAAATACAAATACAATTTAAAAATATCTTTTTCCACTCCTTAAAAGAAAAAAGGAATTTACAAAAATTAGACACTGAGTAAAGGGCTGCGAGAGAAGTAATCTACCAGGTGGAGATTAGATCTATCGATATATCATGACCGAAAATAGGAGTTTTCTTTGCGGAACTACGAAGTGTAATGCATTCCTTTCATAGTCAACGGGAATTATTCAGTATTTAAGTCTTCCTCCTTGAAAATCTGTTGTTCGAAAATGATTCGCCCTAATGACTCGAGAACAAAAGGTATATAAGCATGCACAGAAATTTTTGGGGGAAATGAAGGCTTACAAAGTTGTTGGTGCCCCCATTCATTTCTTAGATTTATAATTATTTTAACTAAAAGCTGTCAGGTGGTTGTTTTTCGCCCTCCGCAATTGGCCTCAACAAGACACTATAGCCAGATGTGTGCCATGTTTTGCTCAGATTCCATGGCATTTTACTTAGCGTAATAAAACCTTCATTAATTAAGTTATGATATATTTATGTAATGGTAAATTACATATGTGTGTCATGTATGTGCTCTTAAAAGCTCTGTGAATGTGAATTTCCCTTCCTTATGGGATAATAAATGGAGCTTTTTTAAATCTGATCACTTGTAAGTAGTTGTAATACTGGTTATAGAATTAGACAAATTATACAGTACTTACTGTGATTTGTTGTATCACAAGTTTTTACCTGGGCAGTCGGCGAAGGATGCTTCAACCGGTCGCCTTTCTCCAAATATCTTGAAGACAAACCTCAGCGAGTGATTGAATGTTGAAAATGGATTCTTTACCCCCTTGGTGCCTGACAGTTAAGCAGGTAGGTAAGCACAAGAGATTTATCTAGGCGAGTCACTTCCGTCAAATGACAGTGTGGGTGCGATTGCCCGCTTGGACAGTAAGGAGAGTAAAGGGTAAAGGTATGGAGGTAAGGACGAGAGTAGATATATATAGAGGTATCAGGTTACGCCATACTGAGCCAGACCCAGGATTCGGGGGAGTAACCAGATGATTCACTTGTCCACGGAATGTGACAGCAGATCTGCCCCCTTACGGAAAAAGACCGTATGTTTCAAATTCACATTTTTAACATTGTTTTATAATATGATTATGTGCTCTATCTTTCTAAGTTTGTTTTATAATATGATTATGTGCTCTATCTTTCTAAGTTTGTACGACTTACAGTTTCTTTTGAATGTCACAGAATGGAAAAATGAGCAAAGATTAAAGCGAAATGCGTATCCTGTGAACATGGCTGGATTAACCATTAGGCCAAATAAGCAGATGCTTAAGGCATCAAGGGAAGGGGTGGGAGGGGGAGGGGGGGAGCACCACTGAAAATAATTTCCCATAGGCCGGATTCACCATGGACCATATGGTGCAAAACTGCAAATGGTGCAGCTGAACCAGGGTCCACAAAAAGATGCCCCCACAAATAAATGAAAAAATTAAAGTATTTGCTGGCGTGTAAGACTAGTTTGGTTGGGTTTTTTTTAATGTTTAAATGTCTCAAAATACTGCCCTGCGTCTAACACGGCCATATGCTCAATGGAGAATGCTTCGGCGTTCGCATTATGCCATTTATGGGGGCACCAAAATCTTTCAAGTGCTTGGGGCCTCTACAGCTCTCGATCCGGTCCTATCTGTAAAGTTTGCATTTTGGCTTTTACCGTGTTTTTTCATCACGCGACAGAGGCATGTGAGGGATTGTCCCGTACATGCATAGGAAATAACACAGGGAAAGATATCGTAGGACGCATTTACCACAACAATGGAACCGGAAACCAAACTGAAATAGATCTTGTCGGTGGTGTCAGCTGTGAACTACAACAATGGTAGAGGGAACAGATGCGATCTATCTTTTACCGTTGCTCTAAGAATTCAATTGTAAAAATCTTCTAATTATTGTGCGGCTTAATGTTGAGATTTCGTCACCGCAATATTGCTTCATTCGTGCTCCAGGTTTTACACACATACACACACATGATAAACACACATACGGCACACATTCAGCACGAATGCACACATATGTATACACGATGAGATAAAGCCATAGGACAGCAATATCAGGGATATTCTACCACTCTTACAAAAATATTGAAGGTATCTCACTTTTGGGTGCAAATTTAAGACTTCAAACTGATATGTCAGGTTTCATTACGAAACTTTACAGTTTTCTCGAGTCGTGCTGAGGGCAGATAGGCAGGTGGAAGGATAAATGGGTAGGGAGGCGGGCAGGCTGGCAGGCAGGCAGGTAGATGGATGGATGGGTGGATAAATAGGTAGGGAGACAGGCAGGCTGGCAGGCAGGCTGGCAGGTGGATGGATAAATGGGTAGGGAGGCGGGCAGGCTGGCAGGCAGACTGGCAGGTGGATGGATAAATGGGTAGGGAGGCGGGCAGGCTGGCAGGCAGACTGGCAGGTGGATGGATAAATGGGTAGGGAGGCGGGCAGGCTGGCAGGCAGACTGGCAGGTGGATGGATAAATGGGTAGGGAGGCGGGCAGGCTGACAGGCAGGCAGGTAGGTGGATGGATAAATGGGTAGGGAGGCGGGCAGGCTGGCAGACTGGCAGGCAGGTGGATGGATAAATGGGCAGGGAGGCGGGCAGGCTGGCAGGCAGGCTGGCAGGTGGATGGATAAATGGGTAGGGAGGCGGGCAGG
>OZ007570.1:61799631-61817131 GCA_963931925.1 Onchidella celtica | reverse complement strand
CGCTCCTTCCAACTTCAGACCGCTGAGAGCACTCACCAGCTTCGTGCCGAAGAGGAGACCACAACTGCAACTGTAACTTTGTACTAGTCTTGTGAGTGGGGAAGGTCAGGGAACCCGCAAACATCCTTTGTCAGAGCGTGGTATCTTTGGTATCTTGTCGGCATTTGGGCTGTTGCTGAGTGGTAAGTTAATTGTACGATGTATGTGTATTTTACTTAATGTTCATGATTGTAGAACCTAAATCTAGTGGGTTTACTTTGGTATAACTACTGCCTCTGAGAGAGTCACGGAAACGCCGTTATATATATGTTACGAAACCTTATAGGATGGGGTCCGTTAGAGAGAGCGTTATTCTTCGTGGGGAACGTGTAAATATCATTAAACTGTATTGATCGTTTATTCTATTGCCTATATGGGAGCCTATGGAGTATGGGAGCTGCAGCCTGACTTATAACAGTGTCAGCGGTTAAAAGTGTTAATGATGAATATCCGTCATGGAGTAAGTATGGAAGTCATGCCTTCCAGCAGTA
The DNA here is from genome assembly GCA_963931925.1 of Onchidella celtica. Taxonomy (NCBI): domain Eukaryota; kingdom Metazoa; phylum Mollusca; class Gastropoda; order Systellommatophora; family Onchidiidae; genus Onchidella; species Onchidella celtica. The sequence goes on along the minus strand of OZ007570.1, from coordinate 61,816,601 downwards.
GATTAGGACTTTGCGATTGTTTTTCTACAGAGGAGGAAGAACAACACCTTCTTGGCTTCTCAACTTCTTGTACTTTGATTAACGACATCGTGGCTTCTTGGCTTCCCGACCTATTGGTACCTGCCGATACCTGTTGATCTAACTGCGCAGTCAAGCCAGGGTAGAGAGGAAGAACCAGTGCCCAGATAGCGCCATACACCCCTAAAGGAGAGGTTTCCTTATGCTGAATGTTCCCATGTGTTTTATAAAATGTGCTAGAGATTGAATATTACGAAGCCATTTAATTAGCATGTACTGATTTGCATCAACTTCATTCCATCGAAATTCACATGAAATTGTATGACCTATGTTCCTATTATTATTGAATGAATTAATAATTATTGTATATATGTAAGCAATACGGATATCGTTTGTTATAACTTATAGAAGAGAGATAGTCGATTATTTAGTGTGTTTGTGCCGTGCCCATCACGGCTGGTGTCAGAAGAAAGTTAGTGAGAGAAAGTGGAAACATCACAATGGTGTCAGAAGTGGGATCCTGCTAGTAAATAACATTTAATTTTGATCTTGGTTGTGTCAAGAGGCTATTGTGTGATTGTGCGGACGGGTCATCTGCCCTGAGGCGAGTGAGAGAGATTGACATTTAGTGCCTGCGACATGCTCTGATTTTACCTGTGCATTGACTGTTCAATTTTATCTTTTGTCACAGAGAAAATTGTTGTTTGCTATTGCAGGAATATTGTTGTTAACTTCACAGTTACGATCCACGCTTTATTGTTAGCTTTGTTTACAGGTCAATTGCTGATGGACTATCTGGGCGCACTGAAGCTTGCCAGACAAGAAGGCATTAGTGATGAGGAATTCAAAATTAGGTGGGACGAAGAGAAAGCCCAAAACCGAGAACAAAGGGCTATCGAACGAGAAGAAAAGGAGCGCGAACGAGAAGAAAAGGAGAAGGAAAGACAATTTGAAAGGGAGAGAATGGAATGCGAACGGGAACTAGCCAAAAACGGGTGTCACAATGGTAAAGGGAATGGAAAATCTGCTGCCCCGAAGGTACCTAAAATTGCCATTTTTGATGACTCGCGCGAGGATCTCGACTCGTATTTGAAAAGATTTGAAAGGCTCGCGCAGGCAAATGATTGGGAAGAAGACACCTGGGCAGACATGTTAGGGGCATTGTTAACTGGCAGGGCGTTAGATGTTTATTCCGGTCTCAGCGATGAAGACAGTAGGGATTACGAGAAGGTAAAGAAGGTGTTGTTCAAGAAGTATCACCTCACGGCAGAGGGTTATAGGCGTAAGTTTAGGGAGAGTCGTCTAGATAAGGACGAAACTTATACGCAGCTGTCCGTGAGATTGCAGAGATATTTTGAGAGGTGGGTAGACCTCTCAGAGGCAGAGAGAACCATGGAAGGGATTACGGATCTGTTAGTCAGGGAGCAGATGTTGAAGATTGTCGACTGTAATCTTTCCATATATTTGAAAGAGAGGGACCCCAAGTCCGTGCATGAGTTAGTTGAGATGGCGGACTTGTATAGTGAGGCTCATCAGTCGAAGCGAGGGCTGGAGCAACAGCAGAAGTCAGGTAAGAGGGTTGAGGAGAGCAGAAGTAAGGGTTTAGGAGTGAGTAAACCGGTATGCTTCAACTGTGGCTCTCCCAATCACCTGAGTAGGCAGTGTGACCAGGGCAGGACGAAGAAGGGTGCTGCTGCCACTGTCGAGGACAACCGAGGTAAGTCCCAGCGTGAGAGTGGGCGTGGTTGTTTTGTGTGTGGGTCACTTCTCCATATTGCGAGATTCTGTAGGAAGAGACAGAAAGAGACGACCGCAGTCGTACTAACCAGCGATGAGGAAGCCGATGACAGTCAGTGGGAGTCATCGGGCAGGGCGAATACTCAACCAGGGGCTGAGCAGAGTGTTGGGCCACAGACCTTCATTTCTTGGGAGACGGAAGGTAAGAGTATTGAGTTAGAAGGTTCGACAGAACATGAGCCCGAAGACGATGTTCCGGAGAATGATTTATCCGCTCCATTTTTGGAGAAGGGGAGGATAGGGGATAAAGAGATTACTATCCTTCGTGACACGGGATGCACGTGTGCGATTATAAAAAGGGACAAACTGCCTCCTAACAGCTTAACTGGGAAGAACAGGAGTTATGTCCTGATGGACGGGACGAGAAGGTCTGCTCCTGTCGCGGAAATGTGGGTAGAAACCCCATTTTATACTGGGCTTCTCAAAGCGCTAGTAGTGGAAGACCCAGTGGCCGATTTGATTATAGGAAACATAAAGGGGGCGTCTCTTGAGAAGATAAGTGTGGTACTCACGCGATCTCGCAAGGTGGAGATTGACAAGGAAGAGCATGAGTGTGAGAATGCGAGTGCGAAAGTGAGTCAGACCACAGATAATGAGGAGGCCAAGGGCAACTCAACGGAGGAGGTAAGGGTAGGGGCCAAGATAGGGGAACTCACACCAGGTGAGATAGCCCGGGCCCAGAGAGAGGACGAAACTTTGAGAGTTTTAAGGGAGAGAGCCACGTTGGAGCAATCGGCTGAGGTAGGTACTCACTTAAAGGAGAGTAAGGGAATTTACTATCGGGTAAAGAAGGCCGGGGCTGGACGTGCTGATGTGGAGCAGTTGTTGGTACCTAAGCAGTACCGAAGTGAGCTGATGAAGATAGCTCACGAAGGAGTGTTCGGGGGACACTTAGGAATTTCGCGCACACAGGACAGAATAATGCAGTCGTTCTTTTGGCCTGGGATAGGTGCGGACGTAGGTCGTTTCTGTCGATCGTGTGACGCGTGTCAAAGGACATCCAATAAAGGTAGGGTGACAAAGGTACCCCTAGTGCCGACACCCCTGATCGACACGCCCTTTTCGCGCGTCGCCATAGATTTGGTTGGTCCACTTCCTCGTACGGAATATGGGAGATCGCGTTATATTTTGACGCTAGTAGATTATGCCACGCGTTTCCCGGATGCCGTAGCCTTAAGGGGGATATCAGCTGAGCAGGTCAGTGAAGCGTTAATGGAAATATTTTCTCGGTTAGGCATACCAAAGGAAATAGTTTCAGATAGGGGATCACAGTTTACCGGTGAGCTGATGAGAGAGGTCAGTGCACTTCTCAAAACGAAACAGATATTCTGCTCGCCCTACCACGCGATGGCCAATGGTCTGTGTGAAAGATTTAACGGAGTGCTGAAGAATATGCTTCGCCGAGTAGCTCATGACAGACCCAAGGACTGGGACAGAATGTTGTGTCCACTGCTGTTCGCGTATCGCGAAACCCCACAGGCCAGTACAGGTTTTTCGCCGTTTGAACTAGTGTTCGGTCACCCTGTGAGAGGACCACTTGCAATACTGAAGAATCTGTGGACTGGGGAAGCGGAGTCAGAAACGAGGTCATCGTACGAATACGTGGTAGATATGAGGGAACGATTGGAGGATGCCATGAAAGTCGTAGCCGAGAACAGCAGCGTCGAAAAACACAGGCAGAAGAAATACTACGATAGGGGGGCTAAACAGAGGAAATTCCAAGTGGGCGATTCCGTCCTCATACTTCTCCCAAGTGACGGATCGAAACTACAGATGACTTGGAAAGGGCCTTACAAAGTAGAAGAGCAGAGAGGGTCAGTGAACTACATGGTGAACGTCAAGGGGAAGAGACGACTGTATCACGCGAATATGCTGAAGAAGTATATTGAGAGGGAAGACGAACAGGAAAACACAGAGGCAATAGCTGCAGCTATAATTGACGAGACCGATGAAGGAGAGGAAGCGACTTCGATGCCTCTGGAGACAGTCATGCCTAAGCTAGAACAGACCGAAACCTACAGGGATGTACAGTTAGGGGACACGCTAGATCAGGATCAGAGAGAACAGATGCAAGAGCTCATGGAAGAATACAAAGATATATTTACCGATGTACCGGGGCTCACTGACCTGATCAAGCACAAAATCCCATTGCTAGATCAAAAACCTGTGAAGGTAAGACCCTACCAACTACCGTACTCAACTAGAGAAGCTGTCAATGCTGAGGTAGGCAAGATGCTTGCGGCCAGAATCATCGAACCGTCCGAGTCCCCGTACAATAGTCCAATTGTATTAGTTAAGAAGCCCGATGGTCAACATCGTTTCTGCAACGACTACAGGCGGCTAAATGTTGTGACTGCCGATGACGCCGAACCGATGCCTGAGGTAGAAGCCATTATTTCCAATCTAGCGGAGGCAAAATATTTCACCAAGCTGGACTTGACAAAGGGCTTTTATCAAGTTCCGATGGCCGAGGAAGATAAACACCTGACGGCGTTCGCCACACCGTTTGGGCTATACCAGTACAGGGTCATGCCGTTCGGGTTGAAGGGATCCCCCGCCACATTTAACAGGCTCATGAGGAAAGTATTAAAAGATGCTGGCGAAGGGGTAGATGCATTTGTAGACGACTGTCTTATACACAGTGCAAATTGGCCTGACCACTTGGAACGTTGTCGGAATGTCTTCGAGCGACTGAGACGGGCAAATTTAAAAGCTAGACCTACCAAGACGCTAATAGGGATGACAGAAGTCGAGTACTTAGGCCATAAGCTGGGACAGGGGACTGTAAGACCGCCGGAGAGTAAGGTGCGAGCCATTGTCGACTGTGACCGACCGACGACCAAGACACAAGTGAGGAGTTTCCTGGGGCTAACGGGGTACTATCGGAAGTTTGTACCAAATTACAGTGCAATCTCGGCGCCGTTGTCAGACCCCACAAAGAAGTCCCAGGGCACAAAGTTCGCGTGGGGACACGCGCAGGAGAACGCGTTCAATGCCCTAAAAATTTGTTTGAGTTCCGAGCCGATACTACGGATGCCAGACTGGAACAAGGAACTGATTCTCCAGACAGACGCATCTAACCTTGGAGTGAGTGGCTGCCTACTTCAAGAAGACGAGGGTACGAAGTATCCAGTTGTATATGTTAGCAGAAAGTTGAAACCTGCGGAGAAGAACTACTCAACAATTGAAAAGGAATGCCTGGCCATAGTTTTCGCCGTTAGTAAGTTGCAGGCGTATCTGTATGGGAGAAACTTCGTGTTAGAGACGGACCACCGACCTCTAACTTGGATGCGAACTAAAGACCAGAAGAACGCGAGGGTAACTAGATGGAACCTGGCGCTGCAACCATATAACTTTCGAGTCAGCAACATCAGGGGGCGAGACGCTCTATGGGCCGACACTCTATCTAGATTACCGGTAGATTAATAATTTTATTAGCCGATTTTGCCAGGGAAAATCGACTTAAGTGGGGGCGATTGTAACAGGGCGACAGACAGGCAAGGTATAGCTAGCGTGGGAAGATAGCTAACGGCGGGGAGACAGAGTTATTGTAGGCCAGAGGGGGAAAGTAGCCGATGCAACTGAAGCGCTTTGACACCCGAAAAGGGTAGTGTTTACTTGACCGCCGTACTTGTCGATCAGATCACCTGGGAATTGCTTGGGGGGTAGAGCTGTTTCAATAGTATTTGACGTGGAGTCGACGGGGGTGGCTATTAGGATAACTAATGTACACTCGGTGAGCGTCTTGGGACGCTACCTGACTGGGTATAAATCCCCGAACGCTCCTTCCAACTTCAGACCGCTGAGAGCACTCACCAGCTTCGTGCCGAAGAGGAGACCACAACTGCAACTGTAACTTTGTACTAGTCTTGTGAGTGGGGAAGGTCAGGGAACCCGCAAACATCCTTTGTCAGAGCGTGGTATCTTTGGTATCTTGTCGGCATTTGGGCTGTTGCTGAGTGGTAAGTTAATTGTACGATGTATGTGTATTTTACTTAATGTTCATGATTGTAGAACCTAAATCTAGTGGGTTTACTTTGGTATAACTACTGCCTCTGAGAGAGTCACGGAAACGCCGTTATATATATGTTACGAAACCTTATAGGATGGGGTCCGTTAGAGAGAGCGTTATTCTTCGTGGGGAACGTGTAAATATCATTAAACTGTATTGATCGTTTATTCTATTGCCTATATGGGAGCCTATGGAGTATGGGAGCTGCAGCCTGACTTATAACAGTGTCAGCGGTTAAAAGTGTTAATGATGAATATCCGTCATGGAGTAAGTATGGAAGTCATGCCTTCCAGCAGTAGATTAGGACTTTGCGATTGTTTTTCTACAGAGGAGGAAGAACAACACCTTCTTGGCTTCTCAACTTCTTGTACTTTGATTAACGACATCGTGGCTTCTTGGCTTCCCGACCTATTGGTACCTGCCGATACCTGTTGATCTAACTGCGCAGTCAAGCCAGGGTAGAGAGGAAGAACCAGTGCCCAGATAGCGCCATACACCCCTAAAGGAGAGGTTTCCTTATGCTGAATGTTCCCATGTGTTTTATAAAATGTGCTAGAGATTGAATATTACGAAGCCATTTAATTAGCATGTACTGATTTGCATCAACTTCATTCCATCGAAATTCACATGAAATTGTATGACCTATGTTCCTATTATTATTGAATGAATTAATAATTATTGTATATATGTAAGCAATACAGATATCGTTTGTTATAACTTATAGAAGAGAGATAGTCGATTATTTAGTGTGTTTGTGCCGTGCCCATCACGGCTGGTGTCAGAAGAAAGTTAGTGAGAGAAAGTGGAAACATCACAATCACACTATTTGGAACGATTAAAATTTCTAGCTTGCCCGTGTCTCTATGCATGACAACTGAATGCTATTTTTCATTCACACATGTGAAGACATAAACTGAAATGAGTCATTGCTTATGACAAATTTCTCATCATCGTGCTGTAACCAAAGATACTACAAACGATAAGATAAGACACTGTCTTCTTCACACCACTAAAAAAAAAAAAAATGCTCACAATTTGCGCGCTGATCGAGGGCGGGGCCCATGGCGCATAGTACGAAAAGAATGCTTGATATATTGGTAAATTTATTATGCAAAATTGTGCCAGTGCTACAAACTGCAACTAAAAAGAAAAAAAGACACAGCGATTGAGGTTATTATTCCACAATAACTGACGTCAATCAAGGCCTACGGCGATAGCTGAACAGGGAACAAAATTCAGTATTTTGCCTACTTGGCTTTGTAAAATACGGCACTTTTCATGTCTTCCGCGAGTTTGCCGCTAGGTGGCAAGGCGAAATCTGTGCACGCTAAAAGCACTAGCTGTCTCATCTTGTCAATTCTAGTATCTTTGCTGTAATGGAACTAAGGGGTGAACATGTAAGCAATCAAAACGTTGTGTCTATGAGACCAAAAATCATGAAACTTTGTGTACAGCCTCAGTTGTTGACGATCGATTAGTTACGTAATTCTTCCTTTCTGGACAAAATTCAGTCTTGAATATTACTTGTTTACGATCTTGTTTAGCCACAAAAGAGAGACGCTTTTATAACAGGTAAAATCGAAATGTGTGATCGGAAATTTCGTTTTGCGCCTCTGCTTACACATTACTGGTCCAAAATAAACTTTATCACATTATTTTGTGAATTTCTGCGCGAAATTGTGGTGAAACAATTAACTTCTATTAGTATTTGCAATTGAATCAAAATGCATTATTAACATGACTTAGATCTAGTTCGTTAAGCTGAAACAAACCATGAATTAGTGTCCTACCTTTCTCCTTAACGGTCTGCCTCACTGACAAGTCTCGCATTGTGGCAGAGATAGTGATGGGCTAATTCCTTATTTACCAAGTATCGCATTACTTGGGTATGTCATTATCAGGTATCGGTGGTATCGGGTATTGATCTGATACCTGTAGGACATAAGGACAAAAATAAAATAATTTCCCAGTGCTGCCAAGTGGTAACTACAACTATTCTGGTATTGAAATTAATTATATGCCATGGCTGACCTTTCTGTGTGAGTGTGTGTGTCTCTTGATTCTGTTGATTAGCATTTTATTTTATTTTAATTTTTGCATTGCATTGTGTAGTTGTTGTTTTTTTTGTTAATTCAATAATTCATTTTCAATCAAATTGGTTTTACGGCATAGGCAGATTTAGAAAGACGTTTCTCTAAAACATAGATATTCAGTGAAACTGGCAGAGTTGGTTTTAAACTTGTTTTCGTAAACTCCAAAGACAGGACACTGTAAGTGTTATCAAAGATCCTAGAAACGATAAGATGAGACACTGTCTTCTTCTCACCACTAAAAAAAAACGTGCACACAATTTGCGCGCTGATGGGGGGCGGGGCCCATGGCGCATAGTATGAAAAGAATGCTTGATATAATGCTAAATTTATGATGCAAAATTGTGCCAGTGCCACTGCCACACAAAAAAAAAAGAAAATATGGCGATTGAGACTATAATTCCACGATAGTCTCGTCAATCAAGATCTGTAGCGATAGCTGAACAGTGAAGAAAATTCTATATTTTCCCTATCTGGCTTTGTAAAAATACGGCACTTTTCGTAACTTCCGCACTTTTCCCGCTAGGTGGCGGTGCGAAATCTGTGCATGCTAAAAGCACTAGCTGTCTTATCTTGTCAATTCTAGTATCTTTGGTGCTATTGCTAGTACTTGGATAGAGAAAAGTCTAGGATGCGGCAGCAACCAAAGAAACAGGAAGGGTATCGATATGCATTTCAAGGTTCAGGAACAAGACAGACAAAGCCTTCTGACACCATGTGGGGCGTGGTTATATTGTCAGTTTACTGAATGAGTCTTTCCATTTTACAAAGAAGGAGATAATCACTTCTTGCACTGAACCGACCATGTGAAGGCTAAAAGTTTATTTAGTAAAACTTTCGTAAATCCCATTAATTGCTACTATCCCCTTGCCAAACACTTCACAGCACAATAGACCCTGCAATGCCTTGTTAGAAATGTACACTGGGTTGCCCCCTGCCTGATTTTTTACCTGTCACCCATGTTTCCACAAGTAAGTCGAAATTGTAATTATAAAATCTCGGTTTGAAAAACCAAATTATTATTATGTCCTAACGAAACACATTATTACAATAATTAGGAGCTTGGTGACCGTGAGTGGCACCATTATGCCGGTGAACGTCGCAGTTCTGTCGTGCCTTAGTACGGAAAAGTATGTTCAACCAATGTTGACCCTCATTATCAACATTACTTTTAAAACACTCTCCTGTCCGGTAAAAGCTGGTCACGAAAAACACCCTTAAAACTAAGGTAAAAGTCACTGATATCTCCGTTAATACTGGGGAACGTTTCCCTTTACATGCTATTCATTAAAAGAAAACGGCTTTGTCATCTTACCTCTCATTATGTCTGCTTGAAAAAAGAAATGGTTACCAGTACAGCTTTAAAACAGTCTTCTCTTTCTCATACCGGGGATGGTATCAACTGACGTCTGACATCGATTCCCTGACTGATATCCATTTTTTTTCGATGCTGCATGATAGGATCAATTATCAACTGGTTTTAATACTTTCTGATACCGCTTGACAGGATCATTTGGCGACTAGGATCGCCAGTTTCTGATACCGTATGATACTTTAAACAGGCGACTAGTATCATTTCTTTCCAATACCGCATGATAGGATCAATTGGCGGCTGGTATCAATACTTTCTAAAACCGCTTGACAGAATCATAATTTGGCGACTTGTATCGATACTTTCTGATACCACATGATAGGATCATTTCTTTCTGACACCTCATGACAGTATCAGCTGCCCACTGTCATCGATTCTTTTTGATGCCGCATGATAGGATCAACTGACGAATGGTATCAAGTCTTTTCTGACACATCTTGGGATATGACCAATAGAAAGGAGAAGTCAGTGACTCTGTTACTGCCTTTAGATTTTATAGATGCCGTGACTAAGCGAGACTTTCTTTGCATTCTGTAATTTGACAGAGATGCAGATGGTGCCAAGCATCTTTTTTGCGTAGGATTGGGGTTTCAGGGGGTGGGGATGACAGCAAAAGGGGTATCGGCAGAGTATCAAGATCGGAATAAGTATTGTAATACTGGCATCATCTTTTCAGGTATCACAGGTATCGATAGTATCGATGATTATTGCCCGCCACTAGGCAGAGGTAAACCTAACGAGGAAATCTTGTACGTGGCGCCGTACCTATCTTTCCGGTGTGGCGAAGACGCGAAAAAAATCTCTAAGTTTTTTTGTTTTTTTTTATTCATTCTTACGTTTGGTTTTAGAACGTGCAAATTAGCTTTCTTTTCCTATTAACCCCGCAGTCTCTGTAGTTTGTTACTGTACGTAGAAAAAAATTGCTCCTATAAAAAACGAAGGATGGTTTAAATTGGGAAGAGGGCTGTGGGTTAAAGTTGAGACGCAGATAGGCGGAAACTCAATTGGAGAACCAGTTCCTTTGTTTACTTTCCAGGAGTCTGTTTCCTGCTCTCTGAGAAGAATTCGTAATGATTTATGATCGGTTCTATAAGTGACTTGGTGCAGAGAGTATGTTTGATGGACTCTGAATTGCTTTGGGTTTTCTTTTCACGCCATTCAAACTTGCCATGTTGACCACACGGCACTTCCCCCCCCCCCCCTTCCTCAACTTGTGCACAGCTGCTGAGCATGTGCACTTCCAAAATATTTTATATTTGGCACGGAGGCTCAGTATGCTTACTCGGAAAGATTAGCTGTAATTAGAAGCGGGCAAGGTGGTCTAGAGGCAGAGTGCTCGCCTCTCATGCCAAGGCCGGTGAAGGCATGTTGGAAGTTTGGGATTTTTCTCATATTTTCGTGTCCCTGTTCCTATTAGGGAGGTAGGATCGAGTACCTAGTCTTCTCGGATAAGGACGAAAAAATTCGGAGGGCCCGTGTGCACGTTGCGCACGTTAAAGAGACCTTGGCAGTTGGAAATCGAAAAGAGCAGGCCGAACAGGCCGCTGCCCGGGCAAAATCAATTAAAATTCATCCGTACCACTCCCCCCCCCTCCCCCTCATCTCCACCCCCCCCCCCCCCAAAAAACCCGCCGACCGGCGCTGCACTGTGGCGACGACGTGCCTCCTCCAGTTGTAACTGGGTGCAATGACACAAAGGCAAATTTCCCAAAATGGGATTAATTAAAGAAGTGTACAAATAGAAATAGAAATACAAATACAAAATACAGATACAAATAATCCAATCAGAAAAACTGCAACTCTTACAACAACCAACAATGCCACGTACAATGTTTACCTCAGCCCTTGGAACTTCCCAGAATCGACGAGATAAAATTTAAAATTTCGAAGGAGCACAGGATCTGTGGCGCCAAGTGAAGCAAACCAACTATCAATACCGCTAGTCACAATGTTTTCCCTTTGGTACACTAATTGATACATTGTTGCCCATTACAATAATGTACAGATTATGAAAAAATATCATGTATTCGCCTTTGATGATAACGACATTTAATAGTCGTCTACTGAATTGGTCTTATTTGCGCGCTGCACCTTTCTTTAATTGCTTAACTACATAATATTCTGATGTATTTCAGTGCTAGCTGACATGTCTAAAAGAGGAAACAGCCATTTAATCAGACTGATGTATTTAATGTTTACGTGGAGGAGGCGTAGTCAGGGATGAGGAATCGGGACTTTGCTTTGCTTAAATCCTTTTTGAATGAAACATGATGGCATTAATTCTTGCTGTCTGAAACGTACGCGGAAGTCGCGACATGTACGTGTTAACATCTGCCGGGATAATTCATTGTATTACAAGAAAGGTAAACTCACTGAACCAGTGCTGGTGACTGGATGGATGGATGGATGGATGGATGGACGGATGGATGGATGGATGGATGGATGGATGGATGGATGGATGGATGGATGGATGGATAGATGGATGGATGGATGGATGGGTGGATGGATGGATGGATGGATGGATGGATGGATGGGTGGAAGGATGGATGGATGGATGGGTGGATGGATGGATGGATGGATGGATGGATGGATGGATGGATGGATGGATGGACGGACGGACGGACGGACGGACGGATGGATGACGGGCGGACGGACGGATGGGTGGATGGATGGATCAAAAGATTTTTAAAAATTGATAATGTATAATACATAATCTGAAAAAGCAGTGTTCACTTTTCTCATAATGATCACTGTTGTTAATGAGTTGGAATTAAGTGGTCTTGATATGGAGAGAAAAAAAAACAAAAATCTTATGATGGTGAAATCGTATAAATTGATTCTTGGAAATTATTCTTATTTGTGAACATTTTTTTTACTAAAACATTCGATGTTATCAGACTTTTACACAAATAAATATCAACAGATTCCCGTCGCGCACCCCCCCCCCCCCCAACCTCCCTCTTCCCACAGCGAAAAAGAAAAACCACACACTGACACAGTGACAGGAGAAATCAAATAAATTTGCCACAACACCGGCATGATCAAAGTACACGTACTTGTATACTGTCATCTCATTCGCTGCTAATAATGAGAGAGTACCAGGCCTGGATTAATCATTAAGCAAAATAAGCACGTGCTTAGGGTATCAAGGGAAGGGGCGGGGGGGGGGGGGGGGGAGGGAGAGAGAGAATCACAGAAATTGTTCATCGCCGGATAAAGTGCAAACTGCAAATTGTGCAGCTGAACTGTGGTCCACAAAATGAGGCTCCCACAGTAAATGAGAAAAAAAAAAAAAGTATTTGCTGGCGTAAAAGACTTGCTTTATTTTGTTTACATTTTGAATTACATAATAATATACAGCATTGTGGGGGCACCAAAATCTGTTAAGTGCTTAGGGGCCTCTACAGGTCTTAATCCGGCCCTGGGTAGTACTCTAAATTCATTTGCTAGACCTGAAACCATTTCCCCGATACAAATACAAGCCTGACTGTGCGGGCGGTGAACATTTGACACTTGAAGAATTGACGACTATGTACATTATATCATATATGTATTAGATTTATACGCGGTACCAAAAATTATACGTATGGTCTGGTCAGAAATGGTTAAATCCTCACTTGAATAAAACAAGATTTGAAAAAAACCTACCGGAACCAAATCGAGACCACACTTTGGGATGAACTCAATTTCCTGCCTCGTGTATGTATTTGAGCGGTGTATTCGCCTGTAACATGCACCAGCTCATCGAACTCCTCAAGTAGAACTTTTCAACTCACGATAGAGAGATGGCGGAAGCATGTGAGAGCTGAGATGTGCGCGTATTAGCTTTATAACGGCGTGAGTGGCAGATTAATGAAAGGGGGGGGGGGGCCGATTGAAAAGCGTAGGTGAGTCGTGTTTTTTTTTTGTGAGGGAGGGGCACTGCAGTGCTAGTTTAAAATTTGCGTTTGTCGCCCTTTTTGCGGGATGACTTCAAAGCCGTGCGGTGGCGTTTCTGAACGTGATGTAAATTCTTTATGTCTCTGAAAGCCAAGTCGACTTGAAAGTAGTGTAGTTAATGAGAAACTACAGTGAGTTTGGTAGAGGGAAGGGGACAGACTTCTAATTCAAGTTGAAAGAAATAAGACTAGAAGATTAAACAATCAAATCTTTTCATTTATAGATTAAATAATCTAATCTAGTTATTTCAGGCTGCTTTTGAAGGGAGATTGGGAAAATAAAGAGTCCGTATTAAGGAAGAAAGACAGACTTCCTGAAAAAACGACAAGCTAAAAAAACACTTATGTCTGCATGAACATCCGTTTAGTTTGCCATCACTTCATCGCTGGCTTTTGTTTTGTTCTACTGTAACACCAGATGCGTGCCGGCCCGCGCATGCTCGCACATACACACACGCACACAAATAGAAATAAGATTTTAAAGTTCTCACGGATCTGATCGTACGAGTGCGTGGTTAAAATATAGAAACAAGGAGAGTGACTGTTTGCATCGTGGAGACCTAGGTTCTTCTTTGTTCTCTCTCCATTTTCTGAAAAACAATGGAGATTTTTTTAGTATGTAGATGAGATGTAACAAATTGACACTTTGACAGTTGTTTAAAATGCGTTGTGGCACTTATCAAGCTAGTCTCACGGTTCCGGTTTATTCCAACTCCTTATCATAATACTAATGCATAAATCCGTAAACATTGAACGTCGAATTTCTTAGATGTGCAAAAAGTGCAGTTGGAACAAAATTAATAAGAACCAAGGTCGCCATATGTAACATCTCGTCACCAATTAAACTGTAAGCGTTCCAGGCAATTTGTGCATGCTACAGTGAAGTATGGCCATCTTTCTTTATCTTACTGTCTTCTGGAAGCCAGGAATTCTTATTTCTATCTGCCGTGGTCTGGAAAAAGATCTTATCTATATAATAAAGCTACAACAAAACCCCTAATAGTCCTATGGACTCGGAAACTACACAACGCACCGACCTGAAATTTGGCACAAAGAATTGTGGGATAGCGAACATTGTTCGTATCGCTATACACAAACAAAACCGTTTGTTATTTCTGAGTTAATCGGTAAATGCGGTTATAATTAAAGACTAAATTCACGAGAGCGTTTGATCCGAAATTTACGATCAATAAGATATTGATGTATGTTTCTAATAATAGCCCATTTCCGCCTACACATGACGATATCAATTCCTGCGATGTGTTCACTAACAAACAAACTAACCCGTGCGCAAATCATTGCCATTTGACGGGTGCTAACGGGATGCGCAGGATGTCAGCGCGCAAAGGAGAGCAGTAAAAACGTATCTAACAACAAACAAACAAACAAAATAAATTAAAGCTAAAGGAACAGGCAAAATAAATCAGGTCCATAATAATCACCCAGAACTGAAACTAATAAATCGATTTATCCCGGGCAGGGCCGGGCAACTCAGCTAGTTTACCAAAAAGAAAGTTTTTCCGGGGAATGCATATATGCATGAACAACTTTTTGAGTTGCGCGCCGATTTATTCTATGTTCGATTTCCATTTGACAGTGACCAAAACAACCTCAGCCAGTATCCATACGTCAACATGACCTAAATTTAGATAGGATATCCGTAAGATTGGTAGGATTACCGTAGGCATGGATTCCCTACATCAAACCGATGTCATCGCGATGTCTGACCACTGGATCTACGTAGGAACAATGTCATTCCTGTGAGCAAATTTGACATCAATCGTACCCATCAGATTTTGGTAGGGTTTGCTGGCTAGGAACTATGGTAAGATAAAATGGCAAAACGAAAAAGTTTTATGGAGAAAAACCTCGAAACGATACAATAAAACGCAAAGGAAAGGGGAGACAAATCGAGCTGCCAGTTACTAACCTTCTTCAGGAAGAAAACGAGATGGAAAATTGAACAGCTGCAACAACTGAACCATAAAAAAAAAACTGTAGAACATTAAAATTCGTAGAGTATTAAATCCCTACGACTGCTGAACTGCGAGATCTGACTTGTATTTCCGGGGCGCAGCTCGTCCGCCAATGTGTGGGGGCTCAAATTATGAGTTGTACAATTAGACAGATGCCCAGTTAGAAAAGACGTGGTTCGTCCGATTCGTTACTGATAATGATGTTAGCGATATTAGAAAGTGAACTTGTCATGTGTTGTCTTTTGTTTGTACCAGGTGGATTAATATCAATAATGATATCTATCTTAAATGAAGTAAGGCCAGCAGTGTAATCATGAAAGGCTTTTTAACCGCTGAGTCATAAATTCTACTGGTAGTAGCTACGTTTACGGCAAATTACGCTCATACCCCAATAGAAAAACACAAAGAAAGGAAGCGCTGCCGTACGAGAGGGAGTAAAGCCGAACACAGAAAAATGGTGAGTTGTGTTCACCGGCTGCTATAAACGTAGCCACTGTGTTCTACAAAATCTCATACTGTAAATAGAAAGACGTAATGATGTGCGTGGACATATTTTAAAAGGTCTGGAAGTTGGCTATATTTTGAATACTATCGTTGATTTAGGGCCACAAGTGAGTTGAACAGAAGAAAGTGGTCCGACAGTTTGAGGCGGAAAAAAAAAGAGACGCATTTTTTTTTTTTAAATCAGAATTTATACTATATATATTTGTGGACTTGAGATTTTTCGTTGCAAAAGGCTTGTGAACCACTCAACACTCAGACTTCAAATTTTATATGGTACATCAGAATGGATGTAATGGTGCACAGTTTTTAATAGAAGTCTCAAATCGGTGTAGTTTTTTTATTGGAAATTTATTGTTTCGCCATCATTTAGATCTATTTCGAGTCATGGTTCGCCATTTTAAGGTTTCGTTATCACTTCCTGCCATGTGTTCACTATCAAACACACTAACCCGTGCGCAAATCATGCTGTTGTAAGGGATGCGCAGTGTGTCAACTCACAAAGGCAAAGCAGTGAGACTTATTTAAAAACAAACAAACAAAAATAAAATAAACAAATAGTAACAGGCCAGATGAAGGAGGTCCATAATAACCATCCAGAAGTGAAACCAATATTCAAACCGATTTATCCCGGGCAGGGCCGGGGACCTCAGCTAGTTAAAAAGTATGACAGGACATTTCGCTCTGCGTCTCAGTTTGCACACTGGTGATAGAAACTCAAAATAACATCAGTGTATTCCTCAAGTCCGTGGGGCAACTAGTACTGAATTATCATAATGTTAATAATAAAATACAATTACATGGCGCAGTTTTTCTAACCGCTCAAGGCACTTTACGGAGAGAAAAACAAAATGATAATCCACTCTTAGGGTAGCCACACAAAGGCCACCGAATTCGGTCACCGAGTCACTAGGCGCTTTAGGTGAGAAGAATTGCACTATATAAACGGACCGAATCTAGGTGGGCTCTGTGTGCAGTTGTTGAAATTATATAGTGCAAGTCTTCTCACCTAAGTCAAAATTGGGCAAAAAGAAAAGGTTGTATGTTGCAAAGCCCCGCGTGAGAAATAAAACCCAAACAATACAAAGCAAACTAAAGGGAAGACAGAAAATACACAAATTTTCGGCTTTCGCCTTTGTCAAGTGAAAAAAAACGAACAATAAAAGACTTCAACAGGAACGAAGTGAAACAGTTTACTTAGTTATTTGCTTATAGCCCTGCTGCGACCCCACAGTTTTTCTGTGGTTTTTATGATATTTCGTGATC
>OZ007570.1:61657431-61794931 GCA_963931925.1 Onchidella celtica | reverse complement strand
TACATACATACATACATACATACATACATACATACATACATACATACATACATACATACATACATACATACATACATACATACATACATACATACATACATACATACATACATACATACATACATACATACATACATACATACATACATACATACATACATACATACATACATACATACATACATACATACATACATACATACATACATACATACATACATACATACATACATACATACATACATACATACATACATACATACATACATACATACATACATACATACATACATACATACATACATACATACATACATACATACATACATACATACATACATACATACATACATACATACATACATACATACATACATACATACATACATACATACATACATACATACATACATACATACATACATACATACATACATACATACATACATACATACATACATACATACATACATACATACATACATACATACATACATACATACATACATACATACATACATACATACATACATACATACATACATACATACATACATACATACATACATACATACATACATACATACATACATACATACATACATACATACATACATACATACATACATACATACATACATACATACATACATACATACATACATACATACATACATACATACATACATACATACATACATACATACATACATACATACATACATACATACATACATACATACATACATACATACATACATACATACATACATACATACATACATACATACATACATACATACATACATACATACATACATACATACATACATACATACATACATACATACATACATACATACATACATACATACATACATACATACATACATACATACATACATACATACATACATACATACATACATACATACATACATACATACATACATACATACATACATACATACATACATACATACATACATACATACATACATACATACATACATACATACATACATACATACATACATACATACATACATACATACATACATACATACATACATACATACATACATACATACATACATACATACATACATACATACATACATACATACATACATACATACATACATACATACATACATACATACATACATACATACATACATACATACATACATACATACATACATACATACATACATACATACATACATACATACATACATACATACATACATACATACATACATACATACATACATACATACATACATACATACATACATACATACATACATACATACATACATACATACATACATACATACATACATACATACATACATACATACATACATACATACATACATACATACATACATACATACATACATACATACATACATACATACATACATACATACATACATACATACATACATACATACATACATACATACATACATACATACATACATACATACATACATACATACATACATACATACATACATACATACATACATACATACATACATACATACATACATACATACATACATACATACATACATACATACATACATACATACATACATACATACATACATACATACATACATACATACATACATACATACATACATACATACATACATACATACATACATACATACATACATACATACATACATACATACATACATACATACATACATACATACATACATACATACATACATACATACATACATACATACATACATACATACATACATACATACATACATACATACATACATACATACATACATACATACATACATACATACATACATACATACATACATACATACATACATACATACATACATACATACATACATACATACATACATACATACATACATACATACATACATACATACATACATACATACATACATACATACATACATACATACATACATACATACATACATACATACATACATACATACATACATACATACATACATACATACATACATACATACATACATACATACATACATACATACATACATACATACATACATACATACATACATACATACATACATACATACATACATACATACATACATACATACATACATACATACATACATACATACATACATACATACATACATACATACATACATACATACATACATACATACATACATACATACATACATACATACATACATACATACATACATACATACATACATACATACATACATACATACATACATACATACATACATACATACATACATACATACATACATACATACATACATACATATTTCGAGAATTTTATTGACTATATGATTTTTCACATGCAATGAACAATCCAATTGCATAATCACATATTCAACATAATATATCAGCTTACAAGCATACCAACAACTTAAATAGTGTAATACACTGAAACTGTATAATAGTAATATAGTGTATGGAGTAACCAACATGCATTGTAATGAGAATGCATAGTAGTAATATAGTGTATGGAATAACCAACATGCATTGCATTGATAAAAGCCTTTTGACTGATAAAAAACGAAGAAAAAAGGGAGTGAATGCACCACTGAAAGCTACTGTATATGACAAAATATTGTCAGAGATGAATTAGATTAAATGATATCTTTTCTTCCAGACCCTGTGTGACCCAATAATAGCACTGATACTCATGAATTTACAAAACTGGTTTATTTCACTGTTAGTGAAACCCAACAACTTCAAACCTGATGCTGACTTATTGTGCACTGTCCCCAGTGAACCCACAATAAAGACAATGATTTTACTTGTGTATCCCATATCATTGAAATGATTATGTAGTGGTAAATACTTCAGAAATTTTTCATTAAAACAAATATCAATAAACCTATCAAAGAGAACAGAGACTTCCACTATAAACACAATTTTCTCTTTCTCATCAATAATCAATATATCAGGTTTGTTGGTACTGATAATGCACTGATCATTTGCAAGTTTTTTGTTGATATTTTCAAATAAAAAGTCTACAATTTTGTCGTGTCTCTCTGTGTAGAAACCTTTAAATCTCTGGCAACCATTAAGTATGTGAGTTGGTGTCATAAGGCTGATTACACAAGGGACATGATCTTTGAAAGGACAGTGGGTAGTATTTGTTCATGTTTGCGTTTGTTTCTAACAATTGTAATCTCCCTTTCATAGCAAATTTAATGATAGCATCGTTGATATTTGCATTTTTAAAAACAGTACTAGATGATGAGTACATACATACATACATACATACATACATACAAACACAGCTACACACGGGCACGATCGGATGCAAACACGCACACAGGCACACACACACACACACATCACTCACGAATGTAGGTCAAACTGGCAGTTTGAAAAATAGGGAAAAAATGGTTGACAATGTTATTTAGCTACAAGTAATTACCATAATGAAAATGAATTAAGAAAATCGTAATACAAGATCATTATGTCATTATGTCATATCATTATGTATTTGTAGTGACTAAAAAACTGCACCGTTCAGGGTGTTTGCCCTAATAAATACATTATAGAGTGGTCTTCAAAGTACATAGGGAGTAAATTCATTTTTTAACAGGTTAAAGTTGATGAACGGTGATTGTTGTCGTTGTTGTTGTTGGTGGTGGTGGTGGTGTTGTTGTTGTTGTTGTTGTTGTTGTTGTTGTTGGTGGTGGTGGTGGTGGTGGTGGTGGTGGTGTTGTTGTTGTTGTTGTTGTTGTTGTTGTTGTTGGTGGTGGTGGTGGTGGTGGTGGTGGTGGTGGTGGTGTTGTTGTTGTTGTTGTTGGTGGTGTTGTTGTTGTTGTTGTTGTTGTTGTTGTTGTTGTTGTTGTTGTTGTTGTTGTTGTTGTTGTTGTTGTTGTTGTTGTTGTTGTTGTTGTTGCTGTTGTTGTTGTTGTTGTTGTAACTCTTATATACTGTTTTTGTTGTTGTTGTTTTTTGGAGTGCTATGAAACAATATTACGCTGTCAACGTTCGCACCATGATGCGTTACCTTTGCGTGCATTTTAATTCTAACAGGTGTTATAAACAGTCAATCGTGACAACATGTCATAATGAATTCAGCACAACACTGACATAAGGGTTTTTTTTAGCTAAAACAAACAAATCTTTATCATGTTTTCACTGCAATTGTTTTATTATATTTCATGTCATTTGCTCTGAGATAGAGAGAGATAGAGAGAGTGAGAGAAAGAGAGTGAGAGAAAGAAAGAGAGAGTGAGAGAGATGCAAATTGAGATAACAAGATTTTCTGTAAAGCGCCTAGAGCAAACTCGTTTGGATTAGGCGCTATATAAATGATCTTCATTATCATTATCATTACCATGCAGTATTTCCATTTTTTTTAAATGAAACATGTGTGCTTTAATGTAGTTTTTATTGTATTAGTAACAGTCATTAATAAGAATTACATTTTGAAAATTGTTTGGTTTTGACAGTTTAATAGTAACTTTATGAAAATTTATAATGCCAAAAAAAAAAATTCATATTTTATCAAGTGTGCCATTTTTTTCCTATGCTATTTTTACCGTGCACCACCACATACACACACCATTTACTGGGCATGGCACAGAAATTCCGCCAACAGACAAAATTCTTTTTTAAATAGGTGAGTTTTTATACTGTTACTATAAAAAGAATATATGGGAGAGTCTTTGCTAGTTGACAATGGCTTTCGTGATTTTCTGTTCTACATCTGTAATTTTCTTCAGCCTTCCATCTTTTGTTTCCACTCATCATGAACGACCAGTGCTATTATTAGAGACACGAGGCGTTGAGTATATAACCAAACACTCACGTCCACTTCCAGATAAGAATGAGTCCTTTAGAGGGGTAACAGACCAGAAACGTTGGTGATAGAATATGTCTGAAGGAAGAAAGGGGAAAGGTACGTTATGAGTCCTTCAGGCTTAAGCCTGTCCTTGATAACATCTTACTAAAGAGATTAAAGGCATTGGTGTTATAACGGGAACGTTTTTATACAAAGGAAACCTGGTGTAATGGTCTCCTAACGGGACGGTGGTTATGATGAAGGAAATTGGTGTATCAGCCGTATAACGGGACTGTAGTTAAATAACAAAGGAATTGAGTGTATTATGGGCAGAAAAACAGGAAAACCGCGTTTCATGCAGTAATACGCCTGGTTTACTTGCAATCATTATAACAGGGCTGGGCTCTGTGGTTAAGTATGAGGATGTTAAGCAGCATTGTTACCGGACATTTAGTGGTACTTGAAATGCTGATTTCATTCAGTAACGGAGCTGGGCGTCTTGTGGCAGTTTAACTACAATCAGTGGGGCAAAACGTGCCTTGGGCTGGTCAAGGAAAAACTTTTCTTTTCCTAGCAGTTCTTTCTAGGTTCTTTTAGCCTTGGCTTTCATTCAGGCAGAGTACCAAGATCTCGTAGAAAGACCGCGTGTGTGTAATGCCTACAACTTAGCTAGATTGTTGGCAATTCGACAACTAAGAGCGGTTGTGAATGAGTGTAAATCCCCTCAATTATAGTCCAATGTCTTTGTGTGTATCGGTGAGCGTGTGCGAGGTAAAAGAACTTCAAACTTACTCTCGTGCTCAAGTACCATTGCCAGGTTGGAAGGGACTTTGTTTTAGGCGAGGGCGACAGTGGCATTTGGTCACCTGGCCAAGTCCCGAGACGTAGAACTTGAAACACCAGAAAAGTGGACGTAACTTTCCGAAAACGCCCGAAACATAAATTACGGAACAACTTCAACTCTTGATGAATGAGAGTACAAGTTCGTAACTGGCGAAAATATGACAAAAAGAAAGAGTTGTAGGTAGCAAAGCCTCTCCAACCATATTTTGACTGCTTCGCGCCTTGTTACGACCCCACAGCTATTCTGTGGCTTTTAGAAGATTGGTCTTTGAGTAACTAATATAATATGTGCAGGCTGGACAACGGGCGGGTAATGGATGGATGGGTGAATAAAACACTTGGAATGCTAAAGAGAAAAAGAAGAAATTGGTATACCGTACATAAATCAGTGGAGGAAGTCATCACTGGGGAGGGAAGGAGTGCGTGTGAGGAGAGTCAAATCATAAGAAGACTAGACGCATGAATGGCTGAAATTTTATTTATGAATGCATCTGTAGGTCGGAATGGAAAATCAAATAGTAAAGATAGTGTCACTGGATAAAGAAAAAATAATATTAAATTAAAAAATACAAAGAAACGGATTCTGGCTTTTTTTTTTTCCTCACTATTTAACTCTTTGTGTACCTCAATTGCTTTTCACCAACTCAAAAAAAAAAAAGGGTCTCATCTTTAACAGCTTATTATCAACGGCATAATGTTCAAAAGCCTATCAATTGACATATCAAATGAAAGCAAAATGAAAGCCTATATAGGAAGCAATATAACACTAGGACTTTCATAGAAACGGGTCAAATTAACGAGCACTGATGCATCGGCGGATGGTAAGGGTAGCCACACAAAGGCCACCGAGCCACTAGGCGCTTTAGGTGAGAAGAATTGCACTACATAAACGGACCGAATCTAGGTGGGCTCTATGTGCAGTTGTTGAAATTATATAGGGCAATTCTTCTCACCTAAAGCGCATAGTGGCTCGGTGACCGAATTCGGTGGCCTTTGTGTGGCGACCCTTATATTGGCTACTTTCGGCGCGCCGATGATTCGGCATCTGGAAAACAGAGAGTGACAGTTTTTCTTTATTCCCGTCTTGTTTTTTCGTCTGTCGGTGGTGTCACAGATGTATGGATGCAGTCATTTACATACAACACAGTCATATGCACACATACACTCGCCTAGCACACAAATGCATATGCTACACATGCCACTCGCAGGCACATCACAAACAGAAACATACAAAATAAATGCTCATCTTTATTTTTTTTCATGTTGTATTATATACAAGCAGCAGCCACGCAAACTCAGACACACACAGTCATTTGACCATCTCATACCCAAATCTTTCTTCTCTCACCAATCTCTTGTGTCGTTTTTCTACCTCTCGTGAATCAAAGCAGCGTGTACTCGGTAGAGCTTTGTGCTGCGCGCCCTTTCGCCTAGGGCTCCGATTTTTACGACTTTACAAATGATCACTGCTGGACACAATACTTCCTATGCCCTCAGTAGCGACTTGTTGATTGAAATCTTGGCAGTTTCTCACGCTCTTTGAGTATGACACGCACATACCGTTTCTGCCTTCAAAATATTGATGCTCTCAGCTATAGTCTTGATATGAAAAGCGATTATCTGCGTATGGAAGGATGTGTCAAGGTCTTAGTACGTCTTATATCCGATGTTGCTTTTGTCCGTCTTCATCCCTCTATCAGTCACAATAGGATTTTATCACATCGATTAGTGTCAAATTTGTCCTTTGTTGAAGATTAATTGAATCTAGTCAAACTTTAGCAGAAACTTGTATTTGATAACTGATGTGTCAAGGAGAGTAAGTATCCGCAATCTTTTTACAGCTCCCGAGTATATCAGTTTGTCATACAGATTAGCGATACGGCCCACGTGGTTTGGGCAAGTCGTCGGTATCGCATTGTTCGGACGTAGTCGTGGTGGTTACCCATAACACAAAGAGCTGTTAATGTTGGCCCACAGGTGCTGAACAAACCCAGTGCAGGTGTGTCGATACTGCGGTGTGGGCGCCAGTGTTGAACAAGGCCGACAGCAGTTTTCTATAAGTTTCGGTTCATAATAATGTTGACGTCTTTAACGTAAGATATACGAGGGTAGACGATCATGAGGATGTTGGGGGGGGGGGGGGGGGGGAGGCAACAGATATAGGTTCAGACTCCCAAAAATCTCAGAGGATCGCGCAGAGGCAGGAAGTTTGGACAGAGTTTGAGAGAGGAAGGGGGTGAAATTCGATTAATTTTTTATTATTATTATTCTTAATAAAACAAAAACGGCAGAAATTTTACTTGAAAGAGGAACTGTGCAATATATATTGCAGGGGAGGCTATGACAGGTCCCGTGTCTTCGCTTCCAGATTTGCGTTAGCCGCCATCATAAAGTCTACTTCTCCCGCTATAGGCTCATACAAGCCAATCTGTGGAGGTTGCCTCAAGACAGCATAATTTGGTAATTTAACTCTTTCGGGTCGTATCCCCGATGTACCAGTGCCAGTGAAAAACGCATTTGTACGTATCGCCAATTTATATTCTATTCTACATTCAATTCTCTTTTATTTGATGTAGATCTATAACATTTTATTTTACTATCAATACTTTTTTGCTGTGAGCGTTTGTCTGAACCATGCTGTTTTTGCCCAAAGTGGGAAAAAATTAATTACGTCCAAACTTGACCACAGTCCCTAACACTGACGTCCTGAAAGAGTTACGCAGGGGCTCTGACAAGCTCCAAATGGTGACGCGATGATTACATGGCGCATGACCGTTGGGCTCCCAGTGAATTCTGAAAAGCCCAAACTAAACTATGCCCCCTTCCACCCCCACCCAGTGTTTACATTGATAGTCCTAGACTATTATTATTTAGAAGAGGGAACTCTGGTTAAATCTGGCCAAATTCAGTGTAAAAATTCTTTCATTTCCAGTGTAAGTCACCACTAAGATACTTTTACATTGGGCATGTAATGTTCGTGGACAAATTTCGTTTCGTTTCTTTTTTCCACCCACGTTTTGGAGCACGTGGTAGCCAACAGTGATTGACCTACTTAAGGTTTGCTTTCCCTTTACCGGGTCCAAAGTTCCCGCGCCAGGGGCAGTAACTCTCTTTGTTATGTGAACAAGTGGCGTAATAATGATACCTGACGATGAATTTAAAACCTTCACTGTACTTAGTCCTTTCCCTCCCCTTTGTCTGATTGTGGCTTTGGAAAGTCCCAGAGAATGAGGTTTTTCAGAGATTTGGTTTTCGCTCAAGAATTTTCAGTACAAACTTTGAAGATTGTATCATTTTCATTGCAAAGATGCAATTAGTTCAGCGGGAATGGATGCCCCATTAATTACTTGTTCATGAGTTAGCTGAATTTGCGTGGTCGGTTATAGATCCACAAAATGTAGCTCAGAACGAAAATATCAAACACTGAAACAAGAGTTCAGCTGTACAAAATCTGAGATCCGCATGCTATGTGGAAATAGTGGATATTGATTGCACTTTCTCGCTGATCACATGTCGTTGTTGTAGTTGTTGTTGCTGTTAATTATTACCACGTCAACTTTGTCTGTATGGTTATTCCTTGTTAATTGTCACATTAGTTTTTTCGGGGGTTAAGAAAAATGTGAGGAGCGCACTTTTTTTTTTTTTTTAAGTGAAGCAAACCAGACCTGCTTAATTAAGAGAGAGGCTACAGTATTATAGTGTGTACGTATATTTATCAAGAGTTCTAGGTATTGCATTTTGCTGAACACTGTCTTTGGTCATTGTGTCTAAACAAACTTACTGTTCTGTCTTATAGCAGTGTCTATAGTTATCTATTATTTAAAAAAAACTCGCTTTTTTTGTAAAAGCCGTAGCTCGGCTATCTGTGCACCAATCGAGCTCAAATTTTGCATACAAATTTCTTTTGGTCTGAAGTTGATTCCTTGCTCCACTCATTGCTGAACACTCTCCGTAAGTATTTTTTTGAACTACGCAAATTTGCATTTGTTCCAAATAAATACCATCCGGGCGTGAGTTTTTATGTGGCATGACGTCACTGAATTTGCGGTCCACCGTGCGATCTCAACGTCCGGTTCCCCAAATTTGAAACCGTGCTTCCGAGTCCATTCATAACATTCGTGGTTCTTGCTGCACTTTGCTGTGCCAACGGTCAAGTAATGCTCCCTCCATTGCAGCCAGCCCCAGACCTACTCACAACACTTTTCACTCCCCCCTCCCCTGCGAATTTCGCGGGTTCAATACTTGTGTTTATATATTTATATATATATATTTATTTTTTTTATGATAATGTCAGCATGTCATTGTGTTCCCTGGAACGTACTACCCTCCTCCAGTACAATACAAGGCATCGCACATGCTAAACACCGTCTTCGGTCATTGAGTTTAAGAAATTTTTTAATAGACGTATTACTTCTGTAATTTACGATTATCCATGTCTTCTGTACACTCATATGAACCCATTTTGACGAACGGGGGTTAAATGATGTGGTAGAGTGAAAAAAAATGGGAGTTTACAAAGTAGAGCGGAATGTAACAAGAATTTGCAAAACATGAATTCCAAATTCCAACAGTAACATCTACATGGCAATCTTACATTATCCGGCTACTGTATTTTCAGAAACATACAGTCAGCATCCGCATTCCGTACACGACACGGGTGGGGAGGGGTAATGTAAGAGTTCAAGTTAATTACAACATAAATCAGGGCAGAGTGGACTTGTCTCTCCTTGCCTACCCCTCCTTCCCCGTACGGCTTTCCCCACGTGTTTACGACAGACCGACAAATGACGTGTATTGTAAAAACATGCAACGGCCAACAATACGCTTATCTGGACTAGAATGAATATCCACCAATTATCTTTCAATATTTGGACTGTTCAGCCTTTGAAGGTGCCGACATTTTCTCTCCGGGCCAAAATACGCCTTTTTGTAAACGCCCAACCCCATTTAAAATCTCCACCGTTTGAAGTCTTTGAAGAAGGCGGTGTTTGCATTCAATCTTTTCAGTTGTAAACAATTTAAACCATGAATTGGGAATAATTACACACTCTCAAGATTCGTTTGGCTTCACTGAGTCAATGCTGCTCACACAAACTCACTTAACAATATTATTTTGATCATGGCAAGGACCAACAATATTATTTCAACTTTATTTGTCTAGCACAGTGTACCTCACCTCACGAACAAATTTAACTTTGTAACAACTAACATGTATTTGGAATCTGTTGCATCATAAAGCTCAGCCTTACCCTCTTTCAAGTTTCTGGTTTCAAGCTGATCAAATACACCAGTTACCATAATCCTGTTTATTAGTTGTGACCAAGTCTAGAAAGACGGACATGTCTAAATATTGGACTCTAATCGCAGTCTCTTTTTGCCCTCTTTCTGTGTACAAAGTTTAAACGTTGCACACTCTCCTCCTTTTTTTCTCTGGGCCCCCAGCACTGTGCTGAGGCCCCCGAGAAACAAAAGGAACTCATCCCTCTTTTTTTTCTCTGGGCCCCCAGCACTGTGCTGAGGCCCCCGAGAAACAAAAGGAACTCATCCCTCTTTTTTTTCTCTGGGCCCCCAGCACTGTGCTGAGGCCCCCGAGAAACAAAAGGATCTCATCCCTCTTTTTTTTTCTCTGGGCCCCCAGCACTGTGCTGAGGCCCCCGAGAAACAAAAGGATCTCATCCCTCTTTTTTTTTCTCTGGGCCCCCAGCACTGTGCTGAGGCCCCCGAGAAACAAAAGGATCTCATCCCTCTTTTTTTTTCTCTGGGCCCCCAGCACTGTGCTGAGGCCCCCGAGAAACAAAAGGATCTCATCCCTCTTTTTTTTTCTCTGGGCCCCCAGCACTGTGCTGAGGCCCCCGAGAAACAAAAGGATCTCATCCCTCTTTTTTTTTCTCTGGGCCCCCAGCACTGTGCTGAGGCCCCCGAGAAACAAAAGGATCTCATCCCTCTTTTTTTTTCTCTGGGCCCCCAGCACTGTGCTGAGGCCCCCGAGAAACAAAAGGAACTCATCCCTCTTTTTTTTCTCTGGGCCCCCAGAACTGTGCTGAGGCCCCCGAGAAACAAAAGGATCTCATCCCTCTTTTTTTTCTCTGGGCCCCCAGCACTGTGCTGAGGCCCCCGAGAAACAAAAGGATCTCATCCCTCTTTTTTTTTCTCTGGGCCCCCAGCACTGTGCTGAGGCCCCCGAGAAACAAAAGGATCTCATCCCTCTTTTTTTTTCTCTGGGCCCCCAGCACTGTGCTGAGGCCCCCGAGAAACAAAAGGATCTCATCCCTCTTTTTTTTTCTCCTCATATTTATGTCAAACTCCCTCGCTCTAAATCCTTTAACTTTGTCCATAGTTCTTTCATGCTTCCCCGATCCTTCCATCTGAACCCATCTCTTAGTTCTTAGCTCCATTCTGTTGTGCTATTCTAAGGGTTGCCGACACTGAGAACACTAAATATTTTCAACGTTCTCAAGTTGTCCAGTTTTCAAAACCTCAGTATCCTACAAACACTTTTTGACACTACCTTTTCGGCAACAAACAAATGGAGACTCTGATGCTGCTTCTAAATCTTATACATTTACATAGAAATCTATGACAAGTGTTTTCATCAAGCAATGAAAAACACACGCGGAAACCTAGATCCGTAGACACACACATACACACAAGCAAGCACACACACAGCAACTCAAAAATGTAGAAGTAATTAATGTACAAACAACAGGAGGATGTACGAGGTAACGTGATTTGCATAAAACTAAACTTGGGATAGCTAAGCAGAAAAATCCAGTGGCTTTATTAGACAGCTTCTACTGCTGATGTGATATAGATTCATATTCGCATTCCATCCGTATTGCATGATCTTGTCTCTCGACAACACAGCGAGACAGAAAATAGAACGAGAGAGAGAGAGAGAGAGAGAGGCAGAGAAGAGAGAGAGAAAAGGCGAGAGAACGAGGGAGAAAGACAGTAGAGACAGTGGAAAGAAAAAGCGGGGATGGGGGGAAGAGAAAGAGAGAGAGTCAGGAAAGAGAGAGGCAAAAATGAGGAGATTTAAAGACTACACATGAGAAAGTAGAGAAACAGAGAGAGAGAGAGGGGGGGGGGAAGAGGGAAAAACAAAAATTAATACTATTTTTCATCTAAGTTTAACGCCACCCTCAGTGCTTGTGTCAACCCAAATCAGTTTACTTTCCGTTTTCTCGCACTCAAGTTACATAACTGAGTGTTCTGTTGCGATAGCAAAATTCTCTATTCCAGCCGATTATCTCTCTTGCTTATTTCGTTTGTACTGGACTACTGATTAACGCATTTTGTACTAGATTATTTTCATCCTCTCAAATAATTGCGGTATCAAAATACATGTGACAGATACATTACTGATGCTCTGATACGCTTCAATCAAAAGTGTACTTTTTAGCCAATTCTCTCTCTTCTCTAATACATTAACTTGTAGTGGATCGCAGCATCAAAATAGGTGTAGCCAAGTGTAAAGTCCATGACAGTTTCAATCTCTCATGGGGACGAGATGGTCTAGAGGCAAGGCGCCTCTCATGCCGAAAGGTACCGAGTTCGGATCCCGGTCGGTGCAGGCATGTTGGAACTTTGGTTGTTTTTTTTTTTTTCTCATATTATTTTTCCGGTCCCTGATCCTATGGTAGGTAGGATAGAGCACCCAGTCTTCTCGGATAAGGTCGAAAAACTCGGAGGGCCCGTGTACACGTTGCGCGTTAAAGATACCCGGGCAAAATTATAAAAAAAAAAAAAACGAATCCCCACCACAACAAGAAAAATATGAAGAAGAAAAGTGAGGTGTAACTGCCAATGGCAGCGAATTCAATCCCTCGAAAATGACATGACAGAAATTGAGAACATTATTCATTTTCTTAAATCGTTCTTTCTGTCAACTTTTTATCTTACCCGAAGAAAGACTCAGGGTGAGGAAGCGACTTTTTTTTAGTTGTTTTGTTGTTTTTTTTCCCCTTCCATTTCCTATACTCTTGGAATTTATTGTTTCGTTTCATTGCAAAGTTTGTGGACATACAACCTTTTCTTTCTTTTTGCTACATTTTAATCTGGCTCTCCTTTGGGTTTTTTTTTTTTATATCTCAGGGTAATTAAAAATTGAATTCCTAGGAATTTTCTCAAATGAAATATGAAGTGTCTATTTATCAAATATGTGAATATTCTCACATAAAGTTTGGAAATGTGATGAGAAGTTTAATATGAGTTAGGAGTCTCCTTTCTGTTTAATCGTTTTACATTGAATGTAGCATGGAACTGGATATTTTCTAACGTTATTGGAGGGTATCAACAATCCATGAACACTGCGTCTGATTTATTTGTTTGTTTGTTTATTTGTTTATTTATTTATTTATTTATTTATCTATAACAATGTTCCTTGTGTAACTTTTTACTACTGACAATAAAGAATTCAGGGGTAATAAAAAGAAATACTCATTTCCGAGGTGGGACATACTTCAAGAGATGTTTTTTCTTATTGAGAAAAGGAGATAATGATAGGATATTGATTGGACAAGGATATCGATTACTACACTAACTTGCCGTGCAGTACAACGTACATCAAAACTGCATGTACATACAGCCACTCACGACTTGATCAAACATCATTTCCAAATTCTCTTCTCAACAACACCTCCATGCCATTTATTTTCTTCCTCACCCCACATTGCACGTACATGTAAAACTGAAGTCAGATTTCATGAAATTGTTAATATCGTCAAAATATCTAGTAAATGGTTTTCCGCGGAGTACAGCCATATTCGCACTGAATTTCCTTGGTTTGTCGGACTCTCATTCACTACCCTTTCTCCAAATTCTCGTAATTCCTTTTTACTATTTTCTTGCACCTGATGGCCATGTGAATGGTGCGCTGTACCTTGTAGTAACCCAAATCACTCAGGTGAGCAAATCCAATCTCTCGTCCACGGGGAGGGGGGGGGGCACATCAAACTCTTCATTGATTGTATCTCGTTCCATACGGCACCAAATCTTGTCGTAAAGGGCCCAGTTCAAACAGAAATCAAGAGCCAATGAACGTAAAGCCACCCATTCATGACGTATTATTTCATTGCCCTAAGGATAACATTTTTCATAAATATTCAGTTCTATGAGTGAGGGAGGGGCCAAATTATGCCAATCTTCTCTACAGCGCATGCTCATTTTATTAGCAATCATCACGGTGTGTCAAACCTTTGTATGACTTGAGGCTCGCTCGTAGCACGTTGATGCGCGGTAACCTTGCTGCGCAGTCACGCGGTAAATTTGATGCGATATTGCCCATCATTGCGTCACGTGAGACCGTGACGACGTGCCTCGTTACGCAGGAGGGCGGAGTGTTCTAGGTCAGGTCTTGTCGATTGACCAATCACTGAGCGCTTTGAACGCCGCTCGATTATCCATCCCGGGTGGCTGTTCAATGACCGCTCGTTAGCTTTCTTCTCTTCCCTTTCCATTGACCAGCTCAGGGTATAAAACGCCGGGTATCTCCACAGACAGGTCACAGTTTTCCTGTCGGACGAAGTTAGTTCACTTCTTCCCACATCTTCAACTTGATGTTCAGCTGTGAACTTTAAACATTTTCTTCATCTACCGATATTTCCGAAGGATTACCAAAGTATTCCCCGCTGTGTCTGACAAGAACTTGAGACGAGCTCTCTGTGAGATCTCCCACGTCTTCTAAGAAGTTAGACTTAGAGTAACGCTGAATCATGCAGGATTTTAACCAGATGTCTCCTCCGTCCCGGTCTGGGTAAGTCAACCAGTGGTCATCTCTTTCCTCTACAGAAGATCTTTCTTCTCAGACATCTTACTTGTATCATCTTCTTTATGTTTCGTTTCTGATTGCTTCAACATGGAATATAACGCGACTTTGTTCTGTTTTGTTCCAACTGCATTGATTTTTTTCTTTTTTGTACATGAGAAATTCAACGTTCAACTTTTGCGGCTTTAGTTATTATGACAAGGAGTTGCATAAGAATAAAGAATAAATTGGACCTGTGAAACAGCTTGATAAGTGCCGCAATGCATTTTAAACAAGTGTCAAAGTGAACATTTGTTATACCTCATCTAAAAGATCTCAAGTTTTTCAGAAAATGGAGCTAGGACAAACAAAAACTAAGGTTGCGACAACAGTAACATCATCTTTTGTGTGACTTCAACCTCTACAGCGTCTTCTTTCTCTTTCCTTTTTTTCCTACCACTGACTACTACAAATCATACTGAAAGATTCTCTCCCTACATTAGTTCAATTACAACAGCCACAATGCTGGCTGGCGCGGGCTGGAAATCCCACAAAAGTAATGTTAAGAACCAAAATTTTACTGAAGAGAAAAGAAAAAACTGTATACTTGAAGAGGAGTTCCATATCTTTCATACGTTTTTAGTTGTAAATATTCAAAATGCCCGTATTTTACTCTTCCTTCATCATTAGAAACATACAATGCCTTTAAGAAGTTCAGAGATTTAGCATACAAAAAAAAAAGTAGCCGTCACTGCTCTACGTTAAGAGCATAAGTTATTTGACACTTTTGAGATACTAAGGAGAAAAAAACTGGTTCTTTCCATTTCATCTGGTGACTTGTGCCATTATGATTCTATTGGATTGTTACATTTTCCTAATGGTGCATTCAAAAATGTATGTCGCCTCCCAACCTTCTGTAGATCATTAGCAGGACATATAAACTGTTTTATTCATGCCTTAGACAGTCCCTCATTTCTGAGGGGCCAATCAGAGACATCCGAAAATTGATAGTGTCAAACTATTACCTGGAAAGTGAACTAATAAGCTTCATCAACTTTACCAAAAATTCCCATATTCTGTGACCTTAACCTTGCTCTTAAGTGAGACAAACATTGCATTTCGTACTAGTCAGTTGATATGAGTAGTCTGAGCTTTACTCATGGCCAGTTGTTTGCCTCACCTTCTCCACTCACCACTCTATTTGATGGCTGACCTACATTCAATTAGCTGGGTTTTCCCAAAAATCTTGTTTTCTACTATTTTGTACATCTACGGAAGTTACTTGATTTTGTTAGTACAATCCATATGTCCCGTGCATCATAATTTCAAATGTGAGATCCAGTTCACTGTAAAGAAAGTGCATGTCTGTTTGTATACTATTGGTCTTCTCGTTTTTCACGATAATGCATGTAATACAAATTGTCATGACCTACATTTCAAAGTTCAGAAACCAGCAAGATCAGTGCATTGATTTAAACACGATTTTGTTACAATCGTGTGTAAACTAGTGAAACAAATCGGCTTCAGAAATGGCTTAGAAAAGTTGTATGGTATGAAACTGTTGGAATTACAGGTGCTTTACTGGACTTATTGGCCTGTGTCCAAAACATTTTCTTAACTTCATTCTTATGAAGAGAAGATTAAAACCCAAACCATTTGCCAATTCCCTCAATCTCAGGCAGGCTTAAGCGAAATGATACAACACAACAATACACCTTCTCTGCTGCATGTAGCGTAAATTTAATTCAAAAATAATTATTCTAATCATTGGAAGCTCAGCCAGGAGATTTAGTGTGATATCAACCAGGTTCTTTATCATTTTCAAATTTACGGTGGAATTGCTGATAGCTGGGAAATATTGTCTCCCATAGGGACCTCAGTCCTATCCGGATTTTCATCTGCCCTCTGCCCAGTTACACATAATTAAGACTCTCTAATTCCCAGTTCTAGTTATTGGCAATCATTACATTTTTTCACTGCAATGCTTATTATTAAGTTATCATGATCTGCATTGCAGTGTTTACAGAAATCACCAAGTCCAGTGCATTAAATATGATTTTGTTATAGACTAGTCATGATTTATGCAAATATGTCAATTCTGGTCTAAATTAGCTTAGGCCAAATGTCAAGCACAGTGATGAGGCAAACATCGGGTCATTTCAGTACCAAACGCAATCAAGATAACTTTGCCCCAGTCCTGTTTAGAAGGGAGCTAAGGCAAGGTTACGGTCAGGCGCCTTCGGAGTAGTCTATTCCAAGGGAGGTAACCAAGAAAATAGAATAGAGACACAAGTAACAGGGAGATGTAGTTTGTTTGTTCTTTTTATCTTCTTGTTGCCTGAAATACGACAGCCGAATTGTGAATGCTGCGATGTTAAAAGTGATTCTTTGTCAGTAAATAGATAAATAAAGGAACTGAAGACTATAAAAGTACAAAAAATACGTACAGGTATTTTGTTTTTCGGTTTTGCCATCAAATTCGTATTTTGGTGGCACCAGACATTTGTCAGCAAAAGATTCTGAGATCAAAACTTATCGCATTACTCGAGGATCTAAGGCCATCACCAGACAGCGAAATAATGTGAACCATCGGGTGTTTAATAACGAGTGTTGTTCTCTATCTTTCCCAGATATCGGCCTCCTACCCCCCAGGCCCCAAGACCAGTAAGGAGGCTCCAACAAGGCCTAGCTGCTCTTGTGCAGCGACACAACCAAGCTCCTCAACGCGGTCTCCCGAGACCTGTATTCTACGTCAAGCCTGTGGCTCGCAGGCGTTTGACATACGGCCACGAAGAAGCTAGCGCCAGAGTTCTGCCGGTGTATCATCAAAGGCGCAATCCCGCTCGTGTTAATCATAGGGACTTCTTTTTTGGCCGAGGAAGACGCCAAGCAATGCAAGAGCTTGGCTCTCCCGAGATCCGGCCAATCGTGTCGCCGCCGCAGGCCCCTCGTCCCCTCAGAGCTCGAGTGGCACAACGTCGTCCTTTCAGAGCTGAAGCTGAGCTTGATCAAGTTCAGCCCGAAGCAGCTGCAGAGCCGGCAGGTGCTCGGCCCGAACAGCCAGCAGAAGCTGCCATTGAAGCCCAAGCAGGCCCTTCTCAGGACAATGATAAATCGCCCGTTTCTTGGCAAAAGCACACACGCAGACGGCTTTTCAGCGGAGGCTCAGAAGATGATGATGATGATGAAGGTAGTAGTTCATCGGATGACCAACAAGAATAATAGTGACAAAGACATTCGATTCATTGGACTTTTTAATGGTGCTCGGATAGTTACGTGGTGTAGGAGAATGGAAAGGTACAGGGAAAACACGATTCTGAGAGATGGTCTCAGTCAGCCAGTGCAGGCTCGAGACATCAAGTTCTTCATACGTTGTAAGCAAGCTATAAGATTATTGCTTTTAACACGTGTTTTGTCCTGTAGTACTGGTCATTTTTTGGGTTTTTGCTTTTACGTGTGTGTTTGTTTATTTAGGTTTTTTTTTTTTTAGTTGTGTGTTGTTGTTTTTTTTTAGCTTTCTCTTTTTTTAAGAGCTTTTTTTTTTGCGTGGTTTTTTTTTTTAGTTGTGTAGGGTTTGTTTTTTTTAGCTTTCTATTTTTTTAAGAGCTTTTTTTTTTTTTTGCGTGGTTTGTTTAATTAAGTTGTTTTTTTTGAGCTTTCTATATTTTTAAGAGCTTTTTTTTTTTTTGCGTGGTTTGTTTATTTAGGTTTGTGTTTTTTTTAGTTGTGTGGGGTTTTTTTTTTTTAGCTTTCTATTTTTTAAGAGCTTTTTTTTTTTTGCGTGGTTTGTTTATTTAGGTTGTTTTTTTTTAAGTTCTGTGGGGTTTTTTTTTTTAGCTTTCTATATTTTTAAGAGCTTTTTTTTTTTGCGTGGTGAGGGTGGTGGGGGGGGGGGGGTGTCTGCTCAAAGAAATTGTTTATGGCGGGATTGGGGGGAGGGGGGGGGCTGAAGAAAATTGTTATTAACTTCATTTTGTATCGTTATCTTATGGAAAACGATATTATGTATCATATTGTATAGAGGTTGTTTTACGCAACATTGCTGCGAACATTAAGCTTAATGGAACTTATTTTTCATTCGTTAGATTGTAGTCTGATTTTGAGTTTGTTTCTTTGCACTTTGTAAAACATAATACGGAGACCGAATTATTGAGAAATCCTTGGTAAAGTACCGTACTTAACTGTGTGAAACACGAACCTGTGCAAAATTCTAACAAAATCCAACGAACAGTTGTCGAGAAAAATCAATATTACATAGATTCCTCTCATTCTAAAAAAGACGCACTGCAGTCACTTTTTTAAAGGACTTTTTTAAAAAGTATTTTTGATCCCTCAGACGGGCTCTTACAGAAACAAAATTAATGTTCACAAAACTCGTGCAATTTGACGGATAGAATATTTCTAAGACTTTCCTATTTTTGTGGATTCTCTTTATAGATCTAACTATTCCGTCAGTATAGATTTATCCGTTTTGCAGTCAAAAGTTTAACCATTCAACAGTTTTTGAATCCAGAGTTCACACAAGCCTCTGAATTACAAGAAAAGAACAATTAAGAACTTGAAAAGTTCTTAACTTGGGAAAATATCACTTTGTGTGAGCCCTGTCAGAATCTGGGCAAATTCGAGCAAATTTATATTATTTTTCTTTCTTCTAGTCAAGACGTTTGTGTGCCAAAGTTGCCGGACTTTTGTCAGTGCTACTAGTCTTTGTAAATATTTACCACTGTACAGTTTTTTCCATTATGTGTGAACCGGTCTATATTTCGCAAAGGTTTTGGTGTTGTTGTTTTTTTATATTTGCACAGTTACCTAATTCTGTATATATATATGTTTTTCTTGTAAAAGTTTTGATTTAAATAGTACAGTTTACTGCAAACTTTGTGTTTATTACCCAGCCTGTAAATGGAGCCTGTGTGTGTGTGTGTCTGTATGTGTGTGTATATAATAGGTGTGTGTACGCGGGTTCGTGTGTGTTTGTGTATGTGTATGTAGGTGTGTGTTCGTGTGTGTGTGTTTGTGGCGCCATTGATTAGGCAATATGCCATTTAGTTATGACAATGTCAGCAAAAGACATTCTGTTTTCATTTGTTCTATCATATCAGGCTCAGTTTCTAGAACCCAGGGGTGGCCTAACTTGCTTAAAATTAGAGCCACATACATGTACTATAAACTTCAGATGTTCGAAAGCCACAAGATACAAACTAAATTTACACAACTTTTTTATCGTCCCATATTCATTTTATTACAAAAAGCTTTACATTTTATGTTTAAAGATTACAAAATAAATGTATGGAAGACCATTTTCTCATAAATGCAGTTAGATTACAAAATAAATGTATGGAAGACTATTTTCTCATAAATGCAGTTTTGTAAAATCTGTAAATTTTTATTAATCTCAGTAATCAAAAGTACACATAATACATGTTTACGTACCAAATGTTAGTTTAAACAAAAAAAAAAGAGCTCAGCCATAATATTTCCACCAGCAGCATATTGAAGGTCAAAGAGCCCTTTGTGGCTCGCGAGCCACGGTTTGGCCATCCCTGGGTGCTATAAACCTTAAGGAAGCGCTTCGGTAGGCATGGTTGTCACTATTTAAATAATTATTGTTTTGAGACAAAAGCAATGAATGGGAATCCTTAAGCATTTCACTATAGTTGGCAACGAAATTAAAAATTTAAAAATTTAAATAAAACTTAGTTGCAAAAACGGACTCGCATGCCCCCAAATCTCGAGGCAGTGGTTCTCAGTGGCCCAGATCAAATTCCCCATTTTGTACCACAACCGAGGCTTCTTGAATTCCTGATTGGTAAGAAACAAATTTTTCAATGATCGTACTTCTAAAGTATTATTATTGAAAGAAATTATAATATAAACTGTGATAAAAATAAATGTGCAAAATCTGAGTAAAGCTGGGTTTCCATATATACGGCAACGATGTCCCGTATATATGAAAATATTCTTTCTATTTCATTACTTGAATGGCTTCTGGCGTTTCCTTTGCCGTTTCCGTTTCGGTACACATGAAAACTCAGCTTTACCCATACTGTTGTGAAACATATGGGTGGCAGAGTTAACACAGAATGTCTGTTATCGTGTCGACCTGCTATCTGAGACAGATGTTTCAGTTGGTACCGCGCAATGTTGGGGTACATTCTTAAGCCGAGTTTTCATGTGTACGGAGACTGCAACGGAAACGTCAAAAACCCTTCAAGTAGTCACATAGAAAGAATATTGATATGTGTGCGAAAATACCGTTCCCGCACCCATGGAAACACTGTTTCTTTTTGCTACTTGATGGATTATTGGAGTTTCCGCTTCCGTACATATGAAAACATTGCTTTATCCAATTTGGAATTACACCCTCCACCTAAATTTCTCCCAAATTCGGCCCCTGTCTAAAATTCTTCCGCTAGGAGCCAAATTCTTCCCTTTTGAGAATCTGTACCCTAAGCATTATAGCTCAGAATCCCCAACAAATTGCACCTACAGTAGGGACAACTGTTCTCACCAAAGCATGTACATCTAAGGCTACAGTCATAACACATTTCTACATTTTCAGAAAGCATGAAAGAAAGTAATGTTGCTTTGCAAATCTTGTGTCTTGCACAAAAGTGGTTCGTGTCAAAATTCAGACGCTCATGGCTCGGTATAAACTTCATTCTTTTCAGGAAGCAAACTAATCTAATTTTATATCGTTTGGGACGTTGGGATTCACCTCAAAAATACTTAAGAACGATTTACGCAAGTGTGTTATGACTGTGACGATAATAATTATGATGATTCATATTGAAATAACTACCAGTACCTGAGATGTAACTTTTAATTGTCTGCTTGCTTCGAGAGTTTAAAAATGAGACTATTTCATGTATTTGGGTCTTAATGTTTTTTGACTTTCAAAGAAATCCACAAAACGTGTACATTGGCAGTGAATGTGGCCTGCTGAATGAATGTATTTTATTATTGAATATTGTCATGATAAGCATTACCGGTCTTATTATTATGATTATTATTGTTGCCAGTACCGAGTATTGCAAAGTGTGTTTGGCGCAATTGGGCAAGTCTTTGTATTTGATGGTTACTATACATTGAGAAGCTTGAACACTGAATCTCTAGATCGTGGTACCGAAATGTCCAGACCGAAAGTACAGCAGGATTCGCATTCTTAACAGATGGTCACTGTCCCAGATGTTTTTTTAAATTAATACTGTAATTGACAGAAATTGATCTTGTGAGTTTAAATTAAGCCCATCTTTTGACACAGACAAATTGTAAAAATGGAGCCTTGTTGCACTAAAGCCACAATTTAAAAAAACAAAAACTTTTATAGAGGTATTTTGGGGTTTAACATTTCTTCTTTAGTGAGACTAGACCAGGCAAAAAGTAACTGAATACATCGATTTGGTGACAAGTGCAAGAAAGAAAATTTTATACATGCATTCAGGACTAACAAACTCTTTGTAATCGAGGGACATAATCACAGGAAATATCACATGATGTGAAAAGGTAATAGAAGAATGGTCAAAGGAGTGAAATGAAAGAAAGCTCACCATGAAGGAGAGAAAGAAAGAGTGACAGAGGAATTGTTGGTGATTTTTTAGAAACCCTTTTCTTAGAAGTTTGCCAGTATTATTCTTCAAGTCTTTCACAAACTGTGTGTGCTGAACTGCTAAACTCTTCATTATGTATACATGTATAATATATGTACGGTACGACCGATTTTGCTTATTTTAACAAGTTTGTGTGTGTCATTAGATACACTATCATACACTGTCTTCAATCGATTTTCCTGTCATCCTGCCACTTTCTTTGTCGGAAAAGAGCGAGAGAAAAAAAATAATTATGAAACGTTTTTGAATTTAGCCCCAATCCTTGAATTTTAAACAATTTCCCTGAAAAGTCGTCGTAAAAGTAAGCTCAGATTTCTCCCCGGATTAATTAACAAAAAAAAACAAAACAAAAAAAATATATATATAAACACCCGAGTCCTTACGGAGCAATTTTCGTCTTCCAATCTTCTGCGTAATCATGAATTTTTTTATTTTTTTTAAATCTCCGCGAAAATTCAATCAAAACAATCCCCTTGAAAATGGTCATAGATTTTGAAAAGTAGCTCTGTTTTGCTTTCAGTTTAGATTTAAAACTCTCTCTCTCTTCCCTGTCCATTTTCTTTTGTAAATAGTTCCTATTGGTTTAATTTGCACCATGTACAGCCGGTTAATATTGTGTTTGGAATCTCACTTACTTCATGTATTTCACATTTTTTATGTTTTGAAAATGTATCTCTCATAATGAACTTTACGTCATATTATGTTTTGAAAAATGCTTTGCATATGGACGTTTAAATGATTGTGTGTGTGACTGGAATGTAAGAATTTTTTGGTGACAACAAACGTAGGAGTTTACAAATTGAAGTATTGTCCAAGTCTTTCAATGTACAGTGTATAGTGAAATTATTTATATTAACTGTTGGGCTTTCACTCAGGTTATATGACGATAATCTATTCCTTTTTAATCTATAATTTATTTTTATTTTTCTGGTCAAACTTCACCTTCCTCGGACATGTGACAATTTATTTATTTATTTTTTTTTTTGGAAAGGTATTTACTAAATTTACATTCACATTTCCTAGCTTACTGCAAAAGTTCAAATAAAATTTGTCAAAACAGAAACAATTAGTGTATGGCAAAGCCCCGCTAGAAACAAACAATAAAATAATTCCAAGACAAACAGAAATGAAGAAAAACAAACTCATCTTTTCATTTTTTTAACTTTCTCCCAGCCAAGCTAAAACTTCACATATTTTTTTTCAAAATTTTTTTTTTTCAAATTTTTTTTTTCAATGTTTTTTTTTCCCCTAAAGTTAAGATAATGGCACAGGACAAATAATTTGTTATTTTTAACCTCCTACTGTAAGACTCTTTGTTGAGTCCGACCCACTAAAAACACAGCTTGCATTGTTTTAATCGTGACCTACATGTTGTATAGAACAAATTCCGTAGAAGGAAACACATCTAGCCTAGCAGCTTTACCCTGTAAGCCTAAGACAATACTTAACACATTCATTCCCCTTACACACGACATCAACGGAAGATTTACTTTATGTCTTATTTTGCTCATTAACTTTGTCTCTTTGTTCTGAGGCTTTTTTTTTTTGGTGTTTATGATTTTGGTGTTGTCTGAAAATAAAAAATGCCCCCAAAATTTTTGAAATTTGTGGATTTCTTGTGCTCGTATGTGTGGGCTGATGATGTGATGATGGTGGTGGTGATGATGGCGCTGTTGTCGGGCAACACATTAGATTGATGATGTGGTGTGGTATGACTATGAGAGTGTAGCTGTTGCAGCTGTTAGTTATAGGTGTTAAAGATGTTGCCACGCGCCTGTTTTTGGTTGTTGCAGCAAGAGAAATCTAGCGACGCTTGAGGTAGTGTTGTTGTAGTGGTTATAATTATAATGGTATTGGTGCTGCGGGAAGCCACAATGAAGATGGTGATGGAGATGAGGATCGACTTATGGTTGATGGCGGTTTCATTCTGGTTTCTGAAATGACTGACTGAAAGTAACGTAAAAACAAAGAAAGAGATGTACACACACACACCAAAAAAAAATGGAAAAGAAAAGAAATTTGGCCCCCTTGCTAAAAATGAGGTTGACCATTAACAAAAATAATAACATGTGTCTTTGATAATATTTATCCAAAGGTGATGTATTTCAAGGACAAAATATAGATGAGCATGAGCCCACCATCCTTACAAAACAACAACAACACCGCCAAGATGTCAAAAAAGCTTAAGGGACATTTTCTACAGCACTCAGGCATCAGCTGTGACTTAGTAACTTGAACTTGTTAGAAAGGTTTGGTACTCGTGTACCAAACTTGCGTCCTAAGCACCCTGCTGTATGGCTCAGAGACATGGACCACCTACTCCAAACATGAAAGATCCCTCAACTCCTTCCACTTGCGCTGCCTACGCAAAATTCTCAAGATCAAGTGGCAAGACAGGATCTCAAATATCGAAGTTCTGAGCCGAGCCAACATTCCATCAACTCAGGCTCTCCTAGGCAAAAAAAGACTGCGGTGGCCTGGACATCTCCACCGTATGGAAAATGATCGCATCC
This sequence comes from Onchidella celtica, assembly GCA_963931925.1. NCBI lineage: Eukaryota > Metazoa > Mollusca > Gastropoda > Systellommatophora > Onchidiidae > Onchidella > Onchidella celtica. Next base: position 61,769,380 of record OZ007570.1, on the reverse strand, counting down.
CCAGACAAATTCTCTACGGGGAACTTGCTACTGGCAACCGACCCAGAGGTAGGCCACATCTGCGATTCAAAGACACTTGCAAGGTCACGATGAAAGCATTCAACATCGACCCCAATGAATGGGAGAACCTTGCAAGTGATCGAAGCAGATGGAGACAAAAATTGCGCAGTGGCACGCTCGCAATAGACTTCAAGGCAAAAGAAACATACCTGACAAAACGACAGAGGCGGAATGAAAACACTCGCCAAAGTGAACCCAAAAGACTGACCTGCAATCACTGCCATCGCACTCTCGGGTCAAACATTGGTAGAATAAGCCACGAGAGAAGCTGTCAGTCAAAGTGAAAGTGAATATTCTAGCTGCTAAGACCGTCTGTAAAGACGCTAAAGGCCATATATATAGAAAGGTTGCATTGTTGGTGGGCGATTTTTAATTTTATTTGGTTTCAATCTGAAAAAAAAAAAGGGAAGGGGGGAGGAAGGGAGTGTTGGGGGGAAAAGAAGAAAATTTACCACGTCATAAATACATGGGCTTGGATGGTGGTCTATATGAAGTTTGCATGGGCAAAAGGATTTTCATCGTCCCATATCTTTAGTTATCTTTAGTAGGCTACTTGGTCAGCGTCATAAGTTTCCGTTGAGTGATTTACATCTACATCAGTACTCGCTTTTATTTTCTGGTGTAATTTACTTTAAAATATTCCATGCACTCGTGTCCAGTTCTGGTTAGGACAGACAATTGTGTTTCAGAAAAACGATAATCTGTTGAACAGGAATTGTACTGATAATCATCTCTCAACTAGTACCGTTAACAATGACATGGAATGCGGCACTAAAAGTTCATCGTCATCCTGTAATTAACATCATCGACATCCTGTAATTAACAAACAACTTGGTCTGTTTAGTCCTGTGACTAACGACTGGCGTGATCTATTAGGCCAGTAACTGACGACAAGCCCAGTCTATTTGTCTTGGCCAGTGATTCTGTTCGCTTTTTCACGACCCACCTAGTACAATCTCGCTGGTACACATGTACATAGTTCATGTACATGTATATCAGCCCAGACATAACCTGGTCTGTCAACATCAGTGTGGTAACTGAAAGCATTAACACGACTTTCTTACTAGGACATGTAATTAAGATCAATATTGTACATGTATATTAATATCAGTCCTACAAATTTAGGAGTCGATTACTAATTTCAAAAAGTTTTTTTAAAAAGACGAAAATCCATAATAAGATACTAAAATGGTATGCCCGCACCCACACTTTGAGAAGCATTGGTCCAGGCAAATCCACCCATATAATGATCAGCCTAACAGAATATCCCCTATCTCTGACTTTGTGTTCTTACGAGTCAACCTTCACCTGCTGGTGCAAAATAAGACGTCAGTTTGGAGTGAATTGAACGGAAACTGGATGTGTAGTGAGATCAACCGTGAAACAGCGACCACGCCACAATTAAAGAGTCAAAACCCTTCTCAGATGACAGGTCAATATTTGGCCGATCTCTCACTTTCAATAGTTATCCTCAACAATGACGTTATGCAAACTTTTAAGTGTATGATAATGCAGCTGCCAGGAAAACGAAGTTATCGGTTTGACAGCACAGCTCAGGTCTAGCGGGCCGCTAGCCACAATGAATGTTTCTGCGGCCTTGAGAGTTACATTAATTGTTCACAACCATAATTAAATCTATTGACGATCGGAAAACTCTGTTAAGTCTCTTAATTTACGCTTACGGAATTACATAATTGTAAAGTGGGTATTCGACAGAGATATTATACCTAAGAAATGGTTGTATTTCTGTCATATTCATATTGTACAGAACTATGAAAGATGGTGTAAACAGGACAACAATACCAAAAATTAGCGCCTGGTCGGAGGTTCAATAATAGACTAACGGGTTTGGGAGGGTTAATAAAGGAAACGGTCTATTCTTGTATAAAGCCCAGGTTTTCTCCCTTGTAAACATGTCAAGATCGTTTCTGTAAGACTTGCCAAAGCCGTTAGGGATCAGGAACGTTGAATTGTTGGGCAATACAAGAGAGATAAAGAGAGCACTGTTAGCCTGGAGTGGGGGCCAACAGCATTACGCTGAGGCAAAGGACCTGTTAGCCTGGAGGCCGAGTAGAACCGCCCAGTGCTTTCTGACCATAATGCTGCTTTCTTCAGGGACAACAGCTGGCCGTTTCCGTATGATCTAGCTGGATCAGGCTTTGTAATTATAGACTATAATTGTCGATCCGAAATTTTGAAGAAAGAGAGAGAAGTTAGGGAGAGGGAATATAATGTCTTTCTAGGTTATGGCGCAAGATTGGCCAAGGGAGACATTTTTCTGTTTTAATCTTTTACCATGCAGAATCTTCAAAGTAAAACCACGTACATGTAAATGTTGCTGTTGTCCTGCTGTGCTGCATTAATGTGTTTCTAGCATTAATTTGTAGAAAATAGAAGATTGAAAGGGACAAATAATGATATTGATAATAAAAACAACGGTGAAAATAATTATAATCCCAGTGGTAACAAAAATACAGTGTGATAACACAATTTCTTTACAATCATCCCCCCACCAGCAACAACAAAATTTATTATTCATTATTAAATATATATTATTATTATTAATAAATATTCAAATATTATTTGTATTGTGAGTTGTGAGTTGTGAACTGTTGTGAGTTGTGTACTGCGCCTGACAGGCTGCGTCACAATTTGCTCTGAGATAGAGAGAGACAGAGAGAGAGAGAGTGAGCGAGACAGGGAGAGAGAAAGAAGCAGTGTAGTGTTGAGCCGGCGCTCCATTCTGCTCTGTGGTTGACAGGTTTCTTCTGTAAAGCGCATAGAGCATTTTAAAAATGGATATGCGCTATATAAAAATTTAATAATAGTAATAACAATAAATAATAATAATAATAATCTGAAGCTGAAAGCAGATCGTGCTAAGGCAGAACAAAGAAAGAATACGTGTGCACATTAGTGTGGACTCTTTACCAACGGACCAACTTCTTCTCAATTTTGGCCGCAGGTCACGAGTTACATTAAAAGATTATGGGTCGCCTGCACTCTGTTGTTCTTCATGTCGAGAAATTCGATCATATGTTTATCACAACACAAAATCGCCAGTAACAACAATCACAGAAAAATCAAGCCAGGAATGTGTCATGTCTATTTTTCCTTATTCTCAACAATGGCGACACTTCCATGACAACCTGACTCTTCCTTTATGAACATGTACAAGAGCAGAATTAAAATACACATATATGCTGCATGAGTGTGTTATTTATTAGGAGATCATACTTTATGTGATGATCACAATCAAACTTAAAATTTCTTGGATTCCCCAGTGTAGTGGTATCTCATACTATCATAGTTAGATCAAAAACATGAAATTTTGAGTTCCTTTGGTTTCTCAGGGGCTCAGCCAAATCCCAATGCTTTTGGCCCCGACAAAACATGAAATTCTTCATACATTTGTATTTTAAAGTGAGACAATCATACAGTATTTCTCCATGCAATCAGCTCTGAGCGAAACGTGTTCGGAATGCTAAATGCTCTCTCACTTGTTACGTAACTATGTAAACCTGCTCAATTATGTGTCACTGGAGAGAGCATGACGTATGCTAATGAGATCACACACATGTCAACACCATTTATGTGATGGAAATGACTTGTGGTCAACATTGGTGACCCGTGTCCTTTAGACTGTCACGAGTGGAGTGAGTGCAATTAAGGGGATTGCTACAGAGCGGGTGTAGAGTAAGAAGGGCTCACAGTAGACAGCAAGTTAAGCGTGCTGTTGTGAGTAGTGGGGGGGGTCTGAAGGAGGCGAAAGCGCTGTATAACTATCACTGCAAGTTAGAAGGTCCGACGGAGCGGACCTGTGAATAAGAGCCCATCGGGCGGAAAGGGAGCAGTCGAGAAGACTAGTGGAAGAGTCTTTCCAGTAATGACTGGTATGTAGAACGTTGATTGATTATTATGATTGATGTATTATATTATATTCGTCTATTACCATGGTGTGAATAAGTATATGTGAGGAATGTGGAAGTCCTTGATATTGGATATAGCAATGTGCGCCATGAGCGATAGATGAAAGTGAGTTCATGGATTTGTAGCGCGAGTGAGTAGTGTGTACTCCGATGGAGGCGTGTTACCGTAAGATGTGTGGTGAGTGGAAGGTGAACTAGTGTGTGTACGCTTCATGGATTGTAAGGAGAGGTGGAGTGAATAGAAATGGTAGGGTATTATACCAATGTAATGTTATTCTTGTAGGTGTCGGGGACGGGCCGAAGAGCCACCTCGATGAGCACAAGTGATAGGCCAGCATAGGGCCGGAGGCCGCACATAGGCCAGAAGTGAGACTGTCGGGGCAGGACAGTAGAGGCACATAAAGTCGTGGCAGTCAGGCCACGGACAGGGACGTAGATATGAGAGTGAATGAGATACTATATTGTTGCCATGTTGATAGGCTAGTGAACTGATACTATGTTGTTGCCATGTTGATGGCTATGGAAATAATAACGTGTTATTGCCCTGCTGAGGTGCTAGGGGAGTGCTAAGGTGTATGACAATAGGGAGGGGATATTGCGAGACTGCGGTGCCAGTAAATTATTAATGTGCTATTAAGACCCTGAGGGGAGAGGCTGAGGCCGAAGTGCCTTTAGGAGTAACTACCGGATTGTGGATCCGAGGGAGAGTGTGTGTGAGAATAAGGCCGTTGTACGGCAGTCATTCCAATAATATAATGTATGTAATTGCGCTATTATATGTATAATTATGTTTAATAAATGTGTGAGTCTGATGGGCTGTTTTGTTAAGTATTACACTTGTTGTTCGTGATTGTCGTCCTGTCATAAACTATTACATCTCCCAGTCTGGGATTTGTGACACTGGGGGCTCGTCCGTTGTGACACTGGGGGCTCGTCCTGTTTACCTGTGGTCATTTTGACATTGTGTATTCGTTATATCTAGTTGTTTTTCTGTTGTGCTAGGAATTCATGCTGTTGTCTTTGTTCGTGGGATGAATGGAATTTTCATGATGATATGATTTATGTATGTTTATGAGTAATAATATGTATTGATGCATGTATTTTGATGAATATGTATTAATGTGTACTTAAATTTCTGCAGAGTGTGCGTGCCAGCCTGTAGAGGTCAAGCAGCCAGAGCTCCGAGGAAGGGGAGAAATTGAAATCTAGGGTCAAAGTTAAGTAAAAGTCAAAATTTTTGTGCCCTGGATTGTGGGCTGTTCCTTTAATCTGTCTTTTTCCCTGTTTTTGCTGTTTTTGTTGTCGTTATAGATTATACGGGCGGTGGCGCGGGTTTGCTGTGGTGAGCGTAGTTTGTCCTCTTCGGGAGGTGGGCTAAATTTGGAACCGCGTTCACCACAGTGAACAGTTCTATAGGGACCTGTATTTTTGTTTAGATTGTAGCGTTCTATCTTCCTCGTTGTTTTAGGAAGACGTTTCTCTTGTCCTTCTCCCCCCTATCTGTAGATACGTTCCTTTTTTTCAGACTCTGTTCTTGTTCGTACCTTGTTGTGTAATCGGCGTAGTTAGGTTGCATTTTTTTTTTCCATTATATTTTCTTTTTTACGTCTTTGTCCTAGTCTGGTTCGTTGTCCTTGACGTACTTGTGGTCCTTCTACTATATTTCTTCATTCTTGTCGTTTCTATTTTCTTTTATAATTAATAGTGCATACATTTTATAGATATAGAATTAGTTTTGCTGTAAAGGTAAATTTCTGAATTGTATTCTGAACTGGGTATTGTTATATCTGGTGTGATCTCAGGTCTCTGGTCGTATCGTTACTGATCATACCGACAGGTTAATCGTCTTATAATAGATACCATAACCATAAATCGGTGAAATGGCGGAACTCCAACAACTAATGAAGTTGGGTAAGGAACTTGGCCTGGAGGGAGAGGAGCTACGCGGCTGGATCAAAGAACAGCAGGCGGAATTGCGCGATGAGCGTGCTAAGGATAGAGAGCGAGAAAAAGAGGCTAAGGCTCAGGAGCAGGAGAGAGAGGCTAGGGATAAGGAAGAAGAAAGAGAGTTTAAGTTAAAGGAGTTAGAAGCTCAAGAACGGGAGCAGGAGATAAGGTTAAAGGAGATAGAGGCGCAAGTAAAGATCGCCGAGTTGGAAATCAAAAAGAATGCGCCAACAGAAACAGTTGAGCGGCAGGTACACAATAAAGGTGGCGTTAGGATTAAGCTCCCTACGTTCGACGACCGGAAGGACGACATAGACGCCTTCCTTTACAGGTTCGAACTGAACGCACAATTGCAATGGGGGGAAAATAAGGAATCATGGGCCACGTACCTGGCATCGCTATTGCAGGGGCGAGCGTTAACCTACTTTAAAGAGCTACAGCGCGAAGACGTGCAAGATTACGATAAGCTGAAGGCTTTGCTGCTTCGCCGATTTGCGCGTACCGAGGAATATTTCCGGGAGCAGTTTAGGCGAGCACGTGCAGATACCAGGGAGGACTTTGCTGCCTTCGTCGCGAGACTAACTGAGTATTTCGCGAACTGGGTAGACTTGGCGCATGTGGGCACGGATTTTGCTAAACTGAAAGACTTAATGATCCGTGACCAGCTGTACGCGTCGTGCCACAAAGATCTGGTGGCTTTCCTGAAAGAGAACGAACCCGCGACGGTGCAGGAGGCGTCTAAGTTGGCGGAGGCATACCGTACGGCGCATCCGTCCAAACCAGTCGCCAGGGCGTACGTCCAAGATGCTGGGTACGTCGCCGTTGTCGAGGGGTCGCCGGCAGGACTTGGGGACAGGTCGCGTCAGCGTGGTGCCTATAGCGGGCAAGCCCAGGGGCAGCGTAGGGGCTATCACCAATCACCGGCATATGGATCCGGTAAGTTTGACCGAGCAGGAGGGCTAGGTCGCGGTAATGGCCGGGGGCGAATTGTGACCTTTGCCGATGACCGACGGCATAGGGACTCTAGTTCCGGTCGCGATGGGTCACGGGGACCCAGGCCTAGGGCAGCACAGGGAGCGGAGTGTTGGACTTGCGGACGCGTGGGTCACCTTTCGCGCGAGTGTAGGGCCGCGAAGTGTTGGAACTGCGGAAGAGCAGATCACATCAGCGTGAACTGCCCTGCAGGTAGGATAGCGGCGAACGTGGACAGTAGCTCCAGTCCATGTTCCCCAAATAAATTTCATCATGCGGCTGCGTGTGTTACATCGGACAACGGAGGCGGACAGTATTCTAAGTGTCCCAGTTGTGAGAAGTTATTATCTTCCGGTGTTTTACCTTGTGGGAGAAAGATCCCCGTTATAAATTCATGTCATACAGGAGGTGGTCTTAGGGTTTATCCGGGGTTTGTTGGGGACGAACCGGTCTCGGTTTTACGAGATACAGGATCTACCGTTGTGGGAGTGCATAGGGACTGCATTCGGGATTCACAGCTTACAGGTGAGACTGTCCCGTGCATCCAATTTTCGGGGGCCATTGAGAAATTGCCCATGGCAAGAATAATGATAGATACACCTTTCCTTAGCGGGGAAGTCGAAGCAGTCGTTGGTTGTTTTCCAGGCGCCCAGCTCATCATTGGGAATGTATCACGGGTAGTTTCCCCTTCCGATGAGAACGTGCAAGCATGGTCGCAATCAAAAGGTACTGACTTTTGCGCCGCGGTCGAAACACGTCGACGGGGAGCGGATAAAGATAAGATTAGACCTTTGGCGACGCCAGCGGTCAACCTAGATATCACGCCAGAGCGCTTGGCGAGATTACAAAGGGAGGACCCATCATTAAACCCATGTTTTGGGGAAGCGCGAACCGAGAAAACGAGGAGATATAAGAACGGGTCATCTTCTTTTTTTGTTCAGGCGGGCATTCTGTTCCGTAAGTATGTAACGGTGTCCTCCATTTTAAAGCAGGTCGTTGTGCCAGCGTTGCTGATCGCAACAGTATTGCATTTGGCACATGATGTCCCATTAGCGGGTCATATGGGAATAGCTAGAACCAAAGAAAGGGTTCTTAAAAATTTTTACTGGCCATCGATCCACAGAGATGTGCAGGTCTATTGTAAGACGTGCAGTGCGTGCCAAAAGACGACGCATAAGGGTCGTACACCCCAGGCTCGTCTTCAGAAGATCCCCACGGTCTCGGAACCGTTTAAAAAGGTCTCGATAGACCTTGTTGGCCCCATTCACCCAGCGACCGATAGGGGGAATCGATTTTTCTTAACGGTCATATGTAATGCTACGAGATGGCCAGAGGCGGTTCCTCTGCGGACCATAACGTCTGAGGCAGTCGCAGAAGCGTTGTTTGCAATTTTCGCTAGGGTAGGAATACCAGAGCAAATTCTGTCTGATAGGGGCGCGCAATTTACGTCGCAGATGATGAAGGAATTGTTCCGCTTATTCAGCATACAACCCATCACTACCACCCCTTATCATCCGCAGGCTAATGGCATGTGCGAGAGATTGAACTCGACGTTAAAGTCGATGCTGCGTAAGGTAGCTGCTGATCGCCCTAAAGATTGGGATAGATATATCCCTGCAGTGTTATTCGCGTACAGAGAGGTACGGCAGGAGTCAACGGGATTCTCGCCGTTCGAAATGATGTACGGTCGTAGTCCTAGGGGCCCAACTGATGTTCTTCGGGACATGATGACGTCGCCATCATCGGGAGACGATGAGCAGATTTCGGTGTTTCAGTACCTTGTTGATTTAAGAGAAAGACTATCTTCAGCGCGCACTATAGCACAAGAAGCTTCTGGTATCGCTTCGAAAAGAGCAAAAGACTATAAAGATAGAGGGTCCAAACTGAGAATTTTTAAGCCAGGAGACAAGGTCCTATTGTTGTTGCCTACGGACCATAATAAGTTATTGATGACATGGAAAGGCCCTTATGTTATTGAGCGAGTAGTTTCAAAGGTAGATTACGCTATCCACATTGATGGAGCGAGTAAGGTTTTCCATGTAAACATGCTACAGAGATTTTATGAGAGACCACAGTATCTGTGTGCACAGACAAGATCAGAGGAGACTGTCTTCTCTGTTGCTTGTACGGGGGTCGTAGACCAGTTGGACTGTGACGTAAGCGACACCGAGGCGCAGGAAGAGTTACAAATTCAATTGCCGGAGTTAACTGCGACACAAGGTTACAGGGACGTAAAAATTAACCCTGACCTTACGAGTTCAAGGAGTAGGGAACTTGAGACCCTGTTAGCGTCATTCCCGGACGTTGTTACGGATTTGCCGGGTCGCACTACGGTGATCCAGCACCAAATAAAGTTGACTTCGGATAAGCCAGTATTTCTTAAACCGTATCCGTTGCCTTTTTCTTCGAGAGATAGAGTCATAAAGGAAGTCGAGTCAATGTTGAAGTTAGATGTGATAGAACCATCAACATCGCCGTATTCATCACCCATCGTCCTCGTGAAAAAACTTGATGGATCGGTGCGGTTCTGTATTGATTTTCGAAGACTGAACACTATTACGGTAGGCGATAGGGAGCCTATTCCGTTTCAGGAGGAATTAATAGCTTCATTGGCCGGGTCCACGTGGTTTTCCAAGATAGATTTGACGAAAGGGTATTGGGAAATCCCGCTTACTGAGGAGTCTAAACAATACACGGCGTTCCAAACGCCCATTGGATTATTCCAATTTAAGGTCATGCCATTTGGGTTGGTAAACGCGCCAGCGACGTTTGCACGATTAATGAGATTAGTGTTGAAGGACATACCTAATGTCGTGTCATTCTTTGATGATATAGCATGCCATACGTCGACATGGTCTGATCATATTCAGACACTAACAGTAATTTTTCAACGATTACGTCATTTTGGGTTAACTGCTAAACCCGCAAAGATGGATTTGGCATGTCCAGAGATAGTATTCTTAGAACATATTGTGGGTAGAGGTGTTCAGAGACCTGAAGTAACAAAAATTGACAAGTTAGTAGGATTGCAAATCCCTAAAACAAAGAAACAAGTCAGAAGCTTAGTGGGAATTTTAAATTATTACAGAAAGTTCATTCCAAATTTTTCCTCCTTGTCATCTTCTCTTACTGACCTTACTAAGAAGGGACAACCCGAAAAGGTCCAGTGGACGTCTGAATGTCAGACATCATTTGATAATTTGGTGACAGCATTATCATCGTCACCCATTCTGATATTACCCGATTTTCGATCTAATTTTATCCTCAGAACGGATGCGTCGGACTCTGGTGTCGGCGCTTGTCTTCTACAGGAGAAGAACGAATGTCTCCATCCTGTATGTTATGTCAGTAGGAAGTTATTGCAGAGAGAAAGAAAGTATTCTGTGATAGAGCGTGAGTGTCTTGCCATTGTCTGGTCCGTCCAGAAACTAGGACGTTATCTCATGGGACGAGAATTTTGTATCCAGACAGACCACAAGCCACTGACATTTTTGTCGAAGAATCGTTCGTCCAGCCCACGCTTGTCTAGATGGGCATTGGCTTTGCAGCCGTATACCTTCGTTATTCAACCAATTCCAGGAACCAGCAATCATATCGCCGACTACCTTAGTCGAACCTAGGGGAAGATTTCAGGAGCTTATACATCGGAGGACAGGAACATTGACAGGATCTGTGTGAATGAGTCGACTTTAAAATATTGACATTATAAATATGGTATGAAGAATGGTTGATAGGTTGAATGGTTTTTGATTCTGTATTAAGTATTGTGGTTAGTTAGCTATTCATGATGTGACACGTATATGCATATTGCAGGCCATATTGATCCCCATATTTTCCCCTGATTTCGGTATTTTATATACTAGGGGAACCGCTAGGTCAGTTTTTTTAGTGTAGGTATTGCTCACGCTCACTCGTTGACAGTCATCTTGATGCGAATTGAAATTAATTGCATTAATTTTTTTGGGGTGGGGGATGATGTCACGAGTGGAGTGAGTGCAATTAAGGGGATTGCTACAGAGCGGGTGTAGAGTAAGAAGGGCTCACAGTAGACAGCAAGTTAAGCGTGCTGTTGTGAGTAGTGGGGGGGGGGGGGGTCTGAAGGAGGCGAAAGCGCTGTATAGCTATCACTGCAAGTTAGAAGGTCCGACGGAGCGGACCTGTGAATAAGAGCCCATCGGGCGGAAAGGGAGCAGTCGAGAAGACTAGTGGAAGAGTCTTTCCAGTAATGACTGGTATGTAGAACGTTGATTGATTATTATGATTGATGTATTATATTATATTCGTCTATTACCATGGTGTGAATAAGTATATGTGAGGAATGTGGAAGTCCTTGATATTGGATATAGCAATGTGCGCCATGAGCGATAGATGAAAGTGAGTTCATGGATTTGTAGCGCGAGTGAGTAGTGTGTACTCCGATGGAGGCGTGTTACCGTAAGATGTGTGGTGAGTGGAAGGTGAACTAGTGTGTGTACGCTTCATGGATTGTAAGGAGAGGTGGAGTGAATAGAAATGGTAGGGTATTATACCAATGTAATGTTATTCTTGTAGGTGTCGGGGACGGGCCGAAGAGCCACCTCGATGAGCACAAGTGATAGGCCAGCATAGGGCCGGAGGCCGCACATAGGCCAGAAGTGAGACTGTCGGGGCAGGACAGTAGAGGCACATAAAGTCGTGGCAGTCAGGCCACGGACAGGGACGTAGATATGAGAGTGAATGAGATACTATGTTGTTGCCATGTTGATAGGCTAGTGAACTGATACTATGTTGTTGCCATGTCGATGGCTATGGAAATAATAACGTGTTATTGCCCTGCTGAGGTGCTAGGGGAGTGCTAAGGTGTATGACAATAGGGAGGGGATATTGCGAGACTGCGGTGCCAGTAAATTATTAATGTGCTATTAAGACCCTGAGGGGAGAGGCTGAGGCCGAAGTGCCTTTAGGAGTAACTACCGGATTGTGGATCCGAGGGAGAGTGTGTGTGAGAATAAGGCCGTTGTACGGCAGTCATTCCAATAATATAATGTATGTAATTGCGCTATTATATGTATAATTATGTTTAATAAATGTGTGAGTCTGATGGGCTGTTTTGTTAAGTATTACACTTGTTGTTCGTGATTGTCGTCCTGTCATAAACTATTACATCTCCCAGTCTGGGATTTGTGACATAGACGTCTTCGTGACAAATGAGATCAGTGATACTCATGTGTTTGCCAAATGCCGAGTGCATAGAGAGATCACAGACAGACAGACACACAGACAGACGGACAAACAGACAGAATGATAGATAGATAGATAGATAGATAGATAGATAGATAGATAGATAGATAGATAGATAGAGAGAGAGAGAGAGAGAGAGAGAGAGAGAGAGAGAGAGAGAGAGAGAGAGAGAGAGAGAGAGAGAGAGAGAGAGATAGATAGATAGATAGATAGATAGATAGATAGATAGATAGATAGATAGATAGATAGATAGATAGATAGATAGATAGATAGATAGATAGAGATAGAGAGAGAGAGAGAGAGAGAGAGAGAGAGAGAGAGAGAGAGAGAGAGAGAGAGAGAGAGAGAGAGAGAGAGAGAGAGAGATAGAGAGATAGATAGATAGATAGATAGATAGATAGATAGATAGATAGATAGATAGATAGATAGATAGATAGATAGATAGATAGATAGATAGATAGATATAGATAGATAGATAGATATAGATAGATAGATAGAGATAGATAGATAGTAGATAGATAGATAGATAGATGATAGATAGATAGATAGATAGATAGATAGATAGATAGATAGATAGATAGATAGATAGATAGATAGATAGATAGATAGATAGATAGATAGATAGATAGATAGATAGATAGATAGATAGATAGATAGATAGATAGATAGATAGATAGATAGATAGATAGATAGATAGATAGATAGATAGATAGATAGATAGATAGATAGATAGATAGATAGATAGATAGATAGATAGATAGATAGATAGATAGATAGATAGATAGATAGATAGATAGATAGATAGATAGATAGATAGATAGATAGATAGATAGATAGATAGATAGATAGATAGATAGATAGATAGATAGATAGATAGATAGATAGATAGATAGATAGATAGATAGATAGATAGATAGATAGATAGATAGATAGATAGATAGATAGATAGATAGATAGATAGATAGATAGATAGATAGATAGATAGATAGATAGATAGATAGATAGATAGATAGATAGATAGATAGATAGATAGATAGATAGATAGATAGATAGATAGATAGATAGATAGATAGATAGATAGATAGATAGATAGATAGATAGATAGATAGATAGATAGATAGATAGATAGATAGATAGATAGATAGATAGATAGATAGATAGATAGATAGATAGATAGATAGATAGATAGATAGATAGATAGATAGATAGATAGATAGATAGATAGATAGATAGATAGATAGATAGATAGATAGATAGATAGATAGATAGATAGATAGATAGATAGATAGATAGATAGATAGATAGATAGATAGATAGATAGATAGATAGATAGATAGATAGATAGATAGATAGATAGATAGATAGATAGATAGATAGATAGATAGATAGATAGATAGATAGATAGATAGATAGATAGATAGATAGATAGATAGATAGATAGATAGATAGATAGATAGATAGATAGATAGATAGATAGATAGATAGATAGATAGATAGATAGATAGATAGATAGATAGATAGATAGATAGATAGATAGATAGATAGATAGATAGATAGATAGATAGATAGATAGATAGATAGATAGATAGATAGATAGATAGATAGATAGATAGATAGATAGATAGATAGATAGATAGATAGATAGATAGATAGATAGATAGATAGATAGATAGATAGATAGATAGATAGATAGATAGATAGATAGATAGATAGATAGATAGATAGATAGATAGATAGATAGATAGATAGATAGATAGATAGATAGATAGATAGATAGATAGATAGATAGATAGATAGATAGATAGATAGATAGATAGATAGATAGATAGATAGATAGATAGATAGATAGATAGATAGATAGATAGATAGATAGATAGATAGATAGATAGATAGATAGATAGATAGATAGATAGATAGATAGATAGATAGATAGATAGATAGATAGATAGATAGATAGATAGATAGATAGATAGATAGATAGATAGATAGATAGATAGATAGATAGATAGATAGATAGATAGATAGATAGATAGATAGATAGATAGATAGATAGATAGATAGATAGATAGATAGATAGATAGATAGATAGATAGATAGATAGATAGATAGATAGATAGATAGATAGATAGATAGATAGATAGATAGATAGATAGATAGATAGATAGATAGATAGATAGATAGATAGATAGATAGATAGATAGATAGATAGATAGATAGATAGATAGATAGATAGATAGATATGGAAGGAAGAGGAGATTATAAAGAACGGGACTAAGGATAAAAATTCAAACTAGGCGTAGAGCGAGATCATCTTGATGGGGACAAGTGTGAATTAATTTCTTTGTCAAGAGTCAAGCATGAGATGTGTGTATTTGAATCGCTTAGAGAAAGTTGCTTCATTAATTCATCTGTCCAATCTGTCAACACCACTGATCAACTCTAGTTAACTTTATCAGTGAATGTTGTCGCCCCTTTCCACGGTGACGCAACCCGCTGACATGTCAGTTTATCATGGTGTCGTCTTCACCATTGTGACGTCATGATCTATGTAAATGAGGTCAGATATCACGTCCATTCACACATCAACTAGACAAAACTTGATGACGCAGATACAAACCGGACACGACAGTCGTCCATCTCTCTTTCTTTCTCTCACTCTCTCTCTATCTTTCGCTCTCTCTCTCTCTCTCTCTCTTTCTCTCTCTCTCTTTCTCTCTCTCTCTCTCTCTCTCTCTTTCTCTCTCTCTCCGTCGTATGAGCCGGCCTAAGAGGTTCTCTTACATAATTTCAATAACGCAAAGCAAAAGAAATCAGATTTGGTTTCCCTACACTTTTCTAATGGAAAACAAAATTGTTAAACATGCATTTTTCAGGAATGATTTATTTATTTCTTCGCGTATCTAAATGGAATTTTCTATGTGGATAGTCTTAACAATGTTACATCTTAGTGTCTTCCCATACGTCAGAATAGGTCATTTGTCATTTGCTAGCTACAGTTTGGACATCTCACACCCAGCCGCTCAATTCCAAAGCTCAGAAAAAGTGCACGACAGTGCTCACCGCATTTGGATGGAGATGACTTTTTCATTTTAAACCCGCTCAACTTCGGGAATTATTCACCACATCTTTAAGAGGTCGAAAATACAAACGTTGAATTGTGCTCGGTATGTTATCTTTCGAGGGTATTCAACACTGATTTTCGTGACATCATCTCTGTAAGACTTTCAAAAAATGTGAGCAAAGAGTTTAACGTATATTTATTTATAGAGACAAAAACGGAGAAGAAAAAAAAACGAAACTCAACGGATCAAATTGGAAAAACTATTTGTATTGTTAAGACTAATTGTTTTAAAGTCAGTTACAACGTTTTGAAATAATCGGTACATTAGAAAAAAAAAGTCGTGAGACACCCTTCAGGGCTCATACAATCAATGGAGAGAGGGGAAAGGGGGTGCTGGAGCGAGGGGAGCTGGTCAGCCTGGGGAAATGAAGACACCAGGCAAGCCCACGTGTCAACACAGACATGCCAACCGGCATCAGTTCGGCAGGAGTTCAATCAGCCGTAAAGAACGGTACGTCAACTCAACAGATCAACCCGAGCGTTTGCCCACACAATCAATGTTTATCTGCAACTTGAGCGGATTTTGCCGCTTCGACTGAAAAATTCTAAATTGAAGTTGGCAGTACATGTCTTTCATAGTTTATTATGTATTTCAGCATTCCTCTGGTAAACAATCTTTCTCTATTTTTCGTTGTCTTCCTAGATTCTATCAACACGATCCTGTAAATATAACAGCATGAAACCCATAGATTTGGTAGCCAGTTCATTGTTATGCGCCAGAGCGGCTACAAGGATGTAATAATTGCTCTGATCAGTGGTTCTGATTTCTGTGGACAGTAGGGCCCAACCCGCTTCTTCCTTCCAAAAGTCAGTGATGAATATTATATTCCAATCGATGTCAAAACCTTCAGATTTCAAGTTAGCGTTGTAGAAGTTGTTGTTGTTGTTTTCGCACATTCAGCAATTAATCACCCCGTTATTTATCATTGCAGTCAGGAGATAATAATAGCTTTTTTTTTTTTAAAGATTAAAAGGTTTCTTTCTCTTGAATTTTGGATTGCGATTTTCAAGACTAGAAATTGTGCAGTTTTTCATCCATAGAACATAAATGAATAAATGAATAAATGAAAAAAAAAATCAATAAATAAATTACTATGGTTAAAAGTTGGTTGGCAATCAGTGTGAGTGCAGAGAATGTTAATTACCTGCCCCAACACAGATAGACTAACTTTCATTTTGATTACAAAAGCACTAATCAGGCGTTCTAATTTCAAATATTTGTGACTTCTTTTTTTTTTTTTTTTCATCCTCCAAAAACGAAAATTCAACTTACCTCGTGTGAAAGATTAAACAGCTAAGAAGAGCTTGAACAACAAAACTATAGGTACATCTAGTCAACAATTTCTGACCAAGGATAGACACCGCCCCCCCCCTTCCCCCAGCCCCCCCCCCTCCGACCCCAATCCCCCATCTTTAGGACAGTGACTTCAGGGATCATGATCATATTAAATTATTTCCAGTCACCCCAAAATCAGAGAAAATTGCTTACTTTTCACCACACATACAAGTAATGTTCTACATCAAAAGAACAGCTAACGGATATCAAATTGACTGGAATGTTGTTCAAAATTCAATTGAAATGGTTTGAAGACATCTTTCTTTGTTTCTTTTTTTTTTTTAAACCAGAAAAGTTGGCCTGGCATTGTCAGATATAAAGCTGTGCTCGAACTCTCTCTGTCTCTTTCTCTCGCTCTCTGTCTCTCTCTCTCTCTCTCTCTCTCTCTCTCTCTCTCTCTCTCTCTCTCTCTCTCTCTCTCTGTCTCTCTCCCTCTCTCGCTCTCTCTCCGAGTCTCTCTCTCGCGCTCTCTCTCTCTCTCTCTCGCTCTCCCTCTACCTCTCTCTCTCTCCCCTCTCTCTCCCCTCTCTCTCTCTCTCCCCTCTCTGTCTCCCTCTCTCTAAATCCTCTCTCTCTCTCCCCTCTCTCTCTCTCTCTCCTTCTCTCTCTCTCTCTCTCTCTTAACATTCTATAACCGTTTTGCTCCATTTCTCTAGCGCGCCAGGACGCAACTCATCAAATTAAACACGTATCAAATCCACTCGTTCCCACGCCGTGAGCTTATCAAATAGAGCACAAATAAGATTACTGTACGGTACAGGTATTTTACACTTTTACATCATTAACCCTTTACTTGCCAAAGCCGAAAAGTTACAATTTTCATATTCCTTGTTACTTTCAGATAGGATTACTACAGTCGCTTCAAGTCATGAATGTGAATTTACATAGTGAAATATATCAATTTTCAACAAAGGATTTTCACTTTTGGATAATTTTACAAGCTGTACTACAACTCTCAACTCAGGAATTTGCACTGCTGGCACTGAAAGGGTTAAAAAAAAAAAGTGCCGGCAAGTCGAAAGAGCGCAATAGACATAAAGTGGAGATTGGGTAAGATTAGTTGTCACTTGAGAAAATTAATTCTATATTTTTTTGTAGAGTTGAGCAAAAACACAAAAGGGGGGGGGGGGGGGGGGGAGGGGTGTGTGGAAATTGCACTACAATGAAATACTCCGGTCACTTTTTAAATATTTTTTTGTATAACATAAGGCCCTACCTAAGTACGTATTCCCAAAATTTATAATACTATGCTGTGAGACTGATCAGTCACGGCACCCATGTTGAGCAAGTTGAGAATCCCTGACCTTCTTGTCTTCCCCACGTGTCAAAACCAACACGCTAACCGGCAGTAACCCCTGACAGTCTTTCAGAGTTATCTGCCATGACTTAGCGTTGCCTGGCAAACAACTTCATCAGGCAAACGCAATGTGAGCGTTGCTAGCTGGTCATTTCGATACAGCTAGCGAGAATTCAAGTTACGGTGTGAAGCGTACATGTCTAATTTGACTTAGATTTGACGTTTGACAGTTCTGTAATCCCCGGACTAAAATTACAACCAGAAGTCCATTTTGACATGATTTGGATGTCACGGAAATTCAGCGATCAGCGACAAAAGACTTCAATTTCATAGTTTCTGCTAATTATTTCTGCCCGAACATGTATAAAACTCAGTTCAGCAGTACGTTTTGTTTTTTATTCGTTCATCTGTTTATGCATTTTCTTTCCTTCCTTCTTTCTTTCTTTCTTTCTTTCTTTCTTTCTTTCTTTCTTTCTTTCTTTCTTTCTTTCTTTCTTTCTTTCTTTCTCTTACCTTATCTGCTTTTCCCTTCCCTCCCCTTTTATTTCTTCAATTCTTCCTGCTTTCTGTGTTTTCGTTTACACTTCAAGGAGTTTTTGCGCACACTCACCAGTGTTTTCTTTCCCCGTAACTTTGCCTATCCCAAACTGAGGCCTGGGACAGTCGTAGACAACGCAATTTTTGTCCCATTACGTCATGGTTGACAGTAACGACCATAGATTTACTAGACTAGTGTAGTAAATCTATGGTTACGACCCCCTCCCTCAATTTCATCCAGCCAGCGACCTATGGAACTCCGACGGTTAGGACTGATGTCAAGCTTACATATAGGAATGACGTCGTTAATACGTAGGTCCGCTGGTTACAAGATCCCGCCGATGTCGGTTTGATGTAAGGAACCCGCCACTACGTTAGTCCTACCAATCCTGTAGAAATCTACGTATGTTTGAAGAAGGATGGCCAACTGGATATATCATAATATGACTATAATTTGTTCCTTGACATGCCATTAAAAATCAACGAAATATTATAAAAACCACAAAAAAGCATGAAGACAACATTTTGGAACATACACGTAGATCTATTGCAGACTAGCTAACATCCACTAGCGTATCTCGGATTCCTTGGGCTAATTAACCGCTCAGCCTACCAGTCTCATCCCATTCGGTAAGGTAACCCCCCCCCCCTCCCCAAACCTAACTCATCCCAGCACCATAATATTTTAACTATTTAAATAAGAAAGAAAAAAAAGGAAGAGCCGTGAGCAGAGCGTGAAAGCTGCAGCTGAGGAAAGACAGTTTGTTTACACAACGCACACAGATGTTTTCGTTGAACTGCGTATGTTATTACTGCAGTCTAGGTGAGTCGTACATACAAAATAATAACTTTAAACGAAGCCTTGTGGATTTCTAATGGTTGGACGAACGTTAGACTTTTGCGTCCTGAAGACAGGCGTCAATAAGAAGTGTGTGTACATAAAACAAACACCACAGGTGTGTACCAGATCACAGAATATGTAAGTAAACTGACGAACATGAAAACACAAGAAAAGAAATAAAATTCAGCTCAGTCTAGAGAAACAGGAATCAAAATGGAGAAGTGTGATTGAATTCAAAGACAACATTGAAAGGCAAGAGTGAAAAAAGTACCCGTTGATGAAGATAATACATGGACATGCAATCATTAATGAGGTTCAAAAGTTCGAGAAATCAAAGAAATGAAATTTTCATCTCTCAGGAATTTTAAGTGCATGCAAAAATAGTAATGACAATAGTAATAATAATACATAAATCGATTATAACAAATGATTAAAACTTGGAAGAATTTAATTTTGAGTGATTTTCTTTTAATGAACAATAACAACATAAAAAACCTGAGCGATTATAATAAACGATTACAAACATGTTTCATGCTGGGGTGGTTAAGTTTAAAACAACCAAAGAGCAAACAGAACACATAAAGTAGACGTTGGGGAAGTGCGAACTCCGGAGTTTCCAGAAATGTCATAAAGCAGTTGATGGTCGTGTGATTGTCGTGTGGATTGTTAATTAAACAATGGAAGATTCAAGCTGGACGTGTTGAGAAGTGCGGGAATGTATTTGAAGACCACTGTAGTATAATACACTGCGCCATATTTCTGTCACGTGACCTGCACGTGATATTCAGCCTGTTTGACTGGTGGCAGTGGCCGTGCTGGCAACGTTGCTAGGACACACCATGTACGAGACAAAGGCCGATGCCACATTCTGGTTACCATCTGTAAACTGTACCCTGGCCATGGTGTTGGTCACTTGGCTTGGCCGGACCTTCACATCGATGGTCTGTCCAGCGTCGGCCGTGGTCAGATCGGACAGAGAGAGACTGATGGAGGGAGGTGTGATGAACTGACCGCGGAAGGTAATGGGCGCTTCTGACTGGGTACTACTGAAAGGTCCGATAACTCCACTCTCACCTGTGGAGAAAACAAAATGTGTGTGTGGGGGGGGGGGGCGGCGAGGGTTAAGAAATACAGCAGTTTTTCACAATGAATGATATTCATATTACACATGTAAATGTAGTACATATTGTATAAATGGCATCCAATGTACTTCCCATTGTCATAAAGAATTGAAACTAATAGAAGAGTGAGGCTACAGAAGATCTTCAATGGACATGCAATTTTTCAGTTTTTAAAATTGTGTTTCTGTCGTCCGGGGGCTCCCAAAATCAGATTTCTGATCTTCCAATCTATTGCCTTGTAGAGTTGTAGGCTGGTATCAGGCGTAGTTACCAAGGCGGTGGGAGTAGTGGGCGTTAAGATAATTATCGTCTTGGTTACTTCTGAATATTTGCCCGAAATCTTGCTCTAGTACTAGCAGTCACTGTTACTATCTTCATGACGTAGCGGATGTTGCTCGGTAAGCTATTACTAATTCAGGACTTTTACTTTTTGCACCGACCTTTTGCCCAAATCAACTTGGGCGTGTTCTCGGGCACCTGTCAAAACCATTAATCTAAGAGGCATAACCCATATATATATTTTCATTAACTCATTGTGCAGTGAATAGTTTCCCTTGTTTTTCTGAAACGAACACCGGCGCGTTCAAAGAACGAAATCAAAATTTTGCCCCTGTAACCCAAAGTGAACCCATAATGTCCCATTTTACAAGGAATTTGTCTCTTGGTGGCCCATCAAATAGAAGGTCAGAGATCTTTAAAAAAAAACAAATGAACAGATGTTTTAAATTACATAATAGAGATAACACATGACCCCCTCCCCTTCCCTAAAAAAAAAAATAATTCAGCCATTCTTTAAAATCATTTCCTGATCCAACTTAATCAAAACAAATTTGGGTAAACAGTACACCGTACTTACAGCCTCCATAAGCACCAGTCCTGACATTCCGTTCCAACATGTTGATACGATTCATGAGATTATTGTACAAATCTGTGGATGAAATAAGATAAAATAATTTTTAAAAACGTATGATGGACAGACCTGCCGTATCTTATAAAAACCAAAAACAGCAAAAACGTTTCTTGATATTATGCAATTGAATTCTTCGTTGAGTACATGAATATCTGACAGATTTGCGTGAAAAGTAGTGTGGATTTTTTAAATTATTTTTTTTTTAGATTTCGTGCATTCAGGAGTGTGTGACAGAATAATGAGGGAGAACACTGATATATGAAGCCCTGAAGGAGAAAAGAATCATTACTGATTCAGAATATTGGCCTGTATTGTATGTATTGTAATTTTACATCTTGAGATTGATTTTTCACTAAATTTAGCACCAGCAGACATTATTTTTCTTCTTCTTTCATTTATCCCTTGTGAAGTTGTTGATAATGTAGAAGTTAAAGCTGGAGTGATGTTGGTGTCACCGGATTATTGCGGTGAAGGATAGAAATGGCAGAATGACGCCTGCAAAGGCAATGATAACTAAGATGATGAAAACGATGATGGTAACTAGAATATAAACATCTCGGATACGATTCGAAGTAACAGTTTACATTAGGCCATCTGTTAGAGACTTGAGCTTTTCATTTCCTCATGAAAAACCTGCAGTGGGTGTAGCAGAAAGAGGGAGTAAGTGGGAGGTGTAATAATGGGTAGACTAGATACATGTAATTGGATTTTTTTTTTAAATCTTTTTTTGTCTTCATCTAAAGTTTGGTCTTATCTGACACTTTAAAAATCTTAGCATCCTCATTCGATTGGCCAAAAAAGTTGTTGTTATTGTTTTTATTTAACTGTAATTGTAACGACGAACGTTTTCAATAATAAAATGTTGTGCCAGACAAGCCTGATATGATTAATGTTACGAATGAATGATTGAATGAATGAATGAATGTTATCACTTACAATAGCCCCGTAGCGCCATCCGCCAAACCGTACATTTCCAACAAGTTTTCTCCAGCTTCGCCCAGCAGAAACAGCGGGTTGATCTGCGCCAAGACACCAGATGACGTCATACAGAGAACGGTTAGAGTAACTCCAAAAACATTCATGATGTTGCTTGAATATGCGAAAAGGTGGCTGGTATAAGTGGTAGATTTCACTGGTTGTTTTAACTGTTTTGAGGTAATGTGAGTTGTGACTTTGATCAGCGGCTTTCTGAACACTTCACATGTCCGTCCACTGACTCTGTATTTATACACTCACAGCTGTATGATCCGGCACGGCAAAAATAGCCCACAGATGATTGTTGAGATCTGATTTCATGCCATACAGACCTCGAGATTTGACCCGATCATTGACTTTATCCTTCAGAGGTTTTCAATTCTTGGATTATAGCATCAGGAAGTGGTTGGCGTATATTTTGTACCCCAAAGAACGTCTTTTCAGTGCATGAGGTGGTATCGGCGTTATTGAGTGAGTCTTTCAATATGCGTGAGTGGTCGGTGGGGAGCGCGTGAGTGGTGAGTGGGGTGTGCATGGGTGCACAATTGCCAAATCAAAGAAAACAGGTGTGCGCATTCACTACACATGAAAATGTCCTTTATATGCTCACACAGCTGCAACTTTCACGCGCTGCTCACAGGCCCCATCGTTTGTTTTTTTACGTTTATAAATTATTTCGAATTGCAATAGGGCGCTACAGGTATGCTCTCCTTGTATAGTATCTTTCCGCTATTATATTGCTTGTTCCCAGCACAATATGACAGTTATCGCTGACGTGATTTCTCCAAACTCAAATACACTGGGTAAAATGACAGAATTAATTATGGAGAATTAGTCATGACATTAAAAAATTCTAGTTTCGTTTTTTTTTTTTTATTATTATTTGTCTTGTTTTTCATCCAGAAAAGGTTGGTGCATAAAATTCTTCACTCACGTGTGATCCCTGTACGTGAATGTCATATCTCCAACAAGTTTGTCTGTAAGCAGCCTGAAAACATGTTACATTCAAACTGTTGTCAGTCGTTTCTTCGGCGCAGCTTCTGTTTTTGTTTCGTTTTCTGGGAATTTTTGCATTTTTTTTTCTTTCTGCAGTTACTTAATGTTGCCGACAGGGATTTTGGGGATGGGCATAGTATATGGATTGGAGATTGGACGGAAGGCTCCTGTGGAAAGGGGATGTGTGTTACATACGTCCACTCGTCCTTTCCTAGCACCAAGGAGTCGTTATGTGCAGCCGGCTCGAGCGTGGGTATGTCAAAATGATGAAAGTAGAAAGACGCATTTATTCATCATAAGTTGCACATGCATATGATGCGTATTGTTACTGTCCCGGCAAGAGCCACTGAATGTGTCTCATTAACCAGGCACATGTGCCAGTGTCCTGGTTTTACAATTTTATACTCTTTGACTGCGCATTTATTGTGTGTCGTATGTTTCGATTCTTTCCTTTGTTGTTTTTGCATCATGTATGTACAACATCGATAATTGATGGTGTCTGTACACATCAAGAGAACAGTTTGTTTTTTTTCAATTTATTAGGTACATTTCTCAAAGCAAAATTTCCCAACTTTAATATACTAACGTTATTAAATGTATAAGAAAGTGGTTCTCCCCTGCGAATGTTTGAAAACCCTGCTAAAACTCATTTCGTTCGTTTTGTTTTTACGTGACTTGTTGGCCAGTGGTGACCTGTCATGCATTGCGGGGATTCCCTTGCTAACACACCTTTACCTAAAGGTACAATATGGTTAAATCAGTATCAAGCTCGGGTGATGCATGGCTGGAGTAACTGCCTGGGACAAGAATGTATTTCATCCTCTTAGATTTTAAATAGTTTACTTGGGTATGAACAAAGAAACTAGGTCTCGTGCCAGTTTCCAGAGGGTCGAAATTCTCATTTGGTAAATTAATTAAAATTTCATGGCGGCGGCCTTGAAATGGTATATTATATGTCTTTTACCATATGACACTGGGTCCGGCCTGATGGTATTTAAATTTTGCACTATTTTCATTAATTTCTCAAATTATTTATCTCATCGTCATTATCGTCATCATCATCATTATCATTGATCTATCTTTTGTTTTTTTAATTAAAAGGCACTCGCTAAGAAATAGTTAACCTCTGGCTGTAAACAAAACAAAACAGAAAAACTTCAAAGAAAGGAAAAGAAAATCAGGAAGATGTAGAAACTAGGTTCCAAATTGTTAACTTTTCTTCTTTAATGTATATGTAGTACCAAATAACAGGAAAAAGAACAACACGAAAAGAGAAGATTAAGGGAAAAAAATAATAAACAAAAAAGTTCATGAACGAAGAGGAAGAAATAAAGCAAATGAAACATCGTGACTTGAAAAAAAAAAAATAATAAAAAGTAGATTAATATTTTAATGGAGGAAATAATGAACTGACAAAGACCAAATAACAACAACAAAAAGTAAATAAATTTGTCTTCCAGTGTCTCGGGTGAAACGTGACCAACAACGGGCAAGTCAGGTGTTGGCAGGTAAGTACATTATATGCACTGGTTTTTCTGTCCGCAAGCACCAGGACTGGTTCAATGATAATGATAATGAAATCAAAGTGCTCATCAAAGAAAAAAATAGTCTCATCCAAGCTCACTGCAGTGACCCCTCTTCCACAGCAAAAGCTGATGCACTGCGTGCATGTAAGGGTGTACTCCAGAAGAAGCTGAGGAAAATGAAAAATGACTGGCTTGAAGAGCGAGTAAGAGAAACTCAGAAATATGCCGACACAAACAACACTAGAAAGTTCTTTGAGAGCCTCCGAGCTGTGTTTGGACCATCCCGCTCTGGCACTACGCCACTTCTTGCGTCAGATGGTTCAACACGCATTGTTGAATGGAATGCCATAATTCAGCGTTGGGCAGAACATTTCGGAGGTGTGCTAAATCGGCCATCAAATATAAATACTGAGTCCATTGACCGCCTCCCTCAGACTCCTATTAATGCAGCTCTTGCCAAGCCATTCACAGCAAATGAGACCCGAACTGCCACAAATCAGATGTCCTTTAACAAATCACCAGGCGTGGATTCAATTCCTGCTGAGGTGTATGCCTTCGGTGGAGAAAAGCTTATTGAAAGGTTGACCGAGTTGTTCAATCATATGTTGAAAGCAGGGAAGCTGCCACAGGACTTCAAAGATGCTTCAATCATCCATCTGTACAAAAACAAAGGGGACAGCCAAGTCTGTGACAACCATCGGGGAATCTCTCTACTTTCAATTGCTGGCAAAATATTGGCAAGAATGCTTCTGAATCGCCTTCTTGATCACCTCTCGTCAAATGACTTGCTTCCCGAGAGCCAATGTGGCTTTCGTAAAGAGAGGGGAACGGCGGATATGATTTTTGCTGCCAGACAGATTCAGGAAAAATGCATGGAACAAAATAAAGCGCTGTATATCACATTTGTTGACCTCACAAAAGCATTTGACACAGTGTGTCGTGAAGGCCTCTGGAAAATCTTGGCGAAGTTTGGGTGTCCACCCGAATTCATCACAATAGTGCGCCAGTTTCATGATGGCATGCAAGCTGCAGTCAAAAGCAACGGCAGTGTTTCAGAGCCCTTTGCTGTCACAAATGGGGTAAAACAGGGTTGTGTCTTAGCCCCAACTCTGTTCAGCATCATGTTCTCTGCAATGCTACAAGAAGCCTTTAGCTCTCCTCATCAAGGGGTAAGCATCAAGTACCGAACTGATGGCAGTCTATTCAACCTCAGGAGACTTCAGGCAAAAACCAAAACAAAAAGTACTCAAATCTGTGACCTACTATTTGCTGATGATTGTGCACTTCTGGCACACGATGAGGATAGCATGCAAAACTGTGTTGATAAGTTCTCTAGTGCCTGTGACAACTTTGGCCTCACAATAAGCACAAAGAAGACGGAAGTGCTCCATCAGCCTACTCCAGACGACAAGTATCCTGTGACCCCAAATATCAAAGTCCATGACAGTCTTCTGAAGGTGTCGGAGAACTTCACCTATCTTGGCAGTACACTGTCTTCCGCGGCTCGTGTTGATACTGAAATTCTCTCAAGAATCAGCAAAGCCAGCTCTGCATTTGGCAGGCTTCGAAAGAGAGTATGGGATGTTGCCGGCATTCGCACAGACACTAAGCTGAAAGTGTACAATGCTGTGGTCCTTCCCACCCTACTCTATGGGGCTGAAACCTGGACAGTGTACCAATCGCATGCCAGAAAGCTAAATCACTTTCATCTGGCCTGCCTTAGAAAGATCCTAAGGATCAAATGGCAGGATAAAATTCCAGACACTGAGGTCCTCAATCGTGCCAAGGAATTGAGCATCTTCTGCCACCTGAAAAAAATTCAGCTACGTTGGGCAGGACATGTTGTCAGAATGCCCGACTCCAGACTCCCTAAGCAAATCTTCTTCTCTGAGCTCTCCAATGGAACGAGGAATGTCGGGGCCCCAAAGAGACGTTACAAAGACACTCTCAAGCAATCACTGAAGGCCTTTGCCATTGATGTGAGTGAGTGGGAAAAGCTCTCGCTTGATCGTGCAAATTGGAGGGCGGCCCTTACCAGAGGCAGCAAAGCATGGGAAGCTGACAGAGTCCAGCAGGCTATCAAAAAAAGAGAACGGCGCAAGAAAAGGCCCAGTGGTACTGAACCAACGGAGCACTCTTGTCATTTATGCGGAAGGGTCTGCAGGGCAAAAATAGGACTTATCAGTCACATGAGAAGCTATAAGTCATGAAAGAACAGTCTTTCCATTCTGTCCTCTGTGTCCTTTAGTTCTCTTTGTTGTCCATGTGTTGAAATTCTCAACAATTTCTGTTCTTTATTCCTCTGGTGTTGTTAAGGTCATCATCATACCTGATGGACGAACTATTATTACATTATATGTATTTATCCGCACCCAGTTGACATAAAACGGGTGAAGTACCTTCAGGTGGCTGGACTAGCCCACAGCTGTAACTAAGGACGCCAGTCTACATTGGATTAGTTCGTCTGTGTTAAACCATTCATGGGGGGTGTATTTTTTTAACGTGTCATTTTCAACACAGAAGAAGGTATATCGTCTTCTCCCCCTCTCTCTCTCTCTCTCGTTCATTCTCTCTTTCTCTCTTTCATTCTCTCTTTCTCACTCTTTCTCTTTCTCTCCCTCCCTCTCCCTTTGACTCTCTCTTTCTCTCCTTCCTTCTCTCTCGTTTTCTCTCCCTCCATCTCCCTTTCACTCTTTCTCTTTCTCTCTCTCTCTCTTTCCTTCTCTCTCTCTTTCTCTCCCCCATCTTTAAACAGAAAGAAATTCGAACCGGCCACTGGAAGGTCATGGCTGTTTCCTAAACGGAATCTCTCAAGGGAAAAGCTAACGGGGGAAGACTGCATACATTGAGTATGTGAGGACGACAGCCGCCACATGACAATGACAGTTCACGTTGTCCTTAAAACATACTAATGGCCCTAATTACATGCTAATAGACAAAAAGCCACCACAGAAAAGTGACTACGCTCATATATTCTAGGAAATTTCACGAAAATATAATAAGTTGTTTTATACTGATCTATGACGTCGAAAAGGAGGACTCGTAAACGTTGAAACAGCGACAATATTACAGCCAATTTACACAATTTACGTGGATTCAGGTACGGGGATCGCCCTCTTCTTCGTACTGTCTTTATTATGAATGTCTGTGGAAGTACTACAGTGGCTTCTACGAAGTTTGGCTTCTCCGAAGATGTTTAGATCTCAAGAAATCTTGTTCCGCATGATAAACGCGAGGCATTAACATCGCCCATTGCATCCCGGCAAACAAAGGCCTTTTGCTGGTGAGAGACTCCATCCGCAGTTCGGTCCTCACTCCCACCCCCCCCCCCCCGCCCCACCCCCCAACCCTGGTGTGTGACAAAGCCGTTTTCCCATGAAACCGACGAGTTAAACACGTATCACACACTCCCGTTGAATACAGACAATACGACGACATGTATTCGTGATGCGACTTCAGATCCATTATAGAGTAGCGCACTTAAAGAATGTAAGGTATTTCAACTATGTCGCTTGGACTAGGGAAAGGGATGACAGTATCCGTGTATCATCATCACTGTGCGTTTCTAACTAACGCAAATCCGGTAATTGTGAGTTGGAGTTCGAGTTAGCAGAAAGCATGCCGACACAATAACGGTCACATTGTCACTTTTGGGTTTGGAAAAAACAAGACGACAAACAGAATGTAATCTTACTATAAATTATAATAATATCTCACTATTGTAAATTCTTTCTCTGTCTCTGTAATTTCTTTCTCAACATTTAACTCCCCATGAGTCGTGTCCTTGCCGCTCATTTCCGTTTAGTCGTTTTTCCGTTGTTTGTTTACAAGACGTGCTGCACTGCGTTTGCGCGTTAACGCCCTGCGCACCCCCTTGACCATTATCTTATAATTTTGAACATTCTCCCCACCTGGACTCATAACCAAGTTAGGATATCCACTCAAATACTCAATCTGTTCATCTGATCATATCATCAACACAAAATATTCAATGAAACAAAACATTAGTCACTTCTTGGACCAAATTGCAACAAACATAATTAATAACCAATTCCCAGTATTTTCACCTAGATGTTAAATGTACACAGTTACTTTCACCACCCTTCTTTGTAGGGATTTGTAATTCAGATGATACCTGAAATTGAAAATCACAAGTCTAGTTTCTCAGGGGGCTTTGCCTTTCTATCTGCTCTAGTGTAAACTGAGCCTGGTTGGTTATCAGAAGATGTAGCTCTAGGCCGAGCCCTATCTCTTGAATAAGTGGCTTCGGGGCTAGATATAGGCCCATCTGCTTGCTTCTCTGTATCAAACAGCTCTAACTTGTGGAGCTTTTGTAAAGCTCTTGTCACTTTACCCCTGGTTGTTTTCAGTTCTACTGCTCTGATCAGCCCATCTTTTCCCACAAATGTCTTCTTAGTTACAACACCAAGTGCCCGCTCCTGTCTAGGCTTCCCTTCTTCTCTTATCAAGACTAAAGAGCCAATTTTCACATCATTGTTTGGCTTCTTCTGTGCCATGGGTGGTAAGTTTCTAATGTAACTGTCCTGCCAAATGTTCCAAAACTGATTGACCGCCTGTGACTGATATCTGTCTCTCAATGCAAGATCACTCATTTCTTCACAATATTCATCCACCATAACAGAACTCAATGCTGAGCTTATTCCTATCAAAAAGTGGGAGGGGGTGAGGGGGTTCCCAGTATCCCCAACGTAGGTGAGTGGTCTAGAATTGATGCAGGCCTCTATCTCTTGCAAGACAGTTTCCAACTTAACCCTTGATACCTGAGTTTTTCCTAGACTCTTCCTCAAAGCCGATTTTACTGACCTTATCAGCCTTTCCCACCACCCTCCCCACCATGGAGCTAAGGGGGCACTGAATTTCCACTCTATACCCACATACTCTCTTTGCAGTAAGCCATGAGCTGCTCTAAATGTTTTTGCATTGTCAGAGTAGATTATTGAGGGTTGGCCTCTCCGCGCAACAAATCTCCTAAAAGCCAGTATGAAATCTTGAAGGGATATAGAATCAACCAACTCGACGTGAACCGCTCTTATCACTGCACATGTGAAAAGTACGATGTACAGCTTTTTGTCAGGATTGTCAGAACAATAGAGAGGGCCAGCATGATCGATGCCCACAACCGAAAACGGAGGTGCTTTCTTGACTCTGTCCTCCGGAAGAGGTGCAATGGCTTGTTCGCATGGTCTTGCATCTTGTCTTTGACAATCAAAACACAGTTTGCATATTTTCTTAGCCAATGTTCTCACCGATAATATCCAAAATGAATTTCTGAGTGATGTGATCAAAGTATTCACTCCGGCATGTTTCATCAAGACATGTCTGTCCTTCACTATGAGATAGGAAACATGACACTTGGGTAGGAGTATTGGGTGTTTCTCATCATACAAAAGTGTAGGAGCTAATGTAAGCCTGCCTTGTATCCTCAACAGTCCATCCTTGTCAATAAATGGGGAAGGCTTGTAGATGTGAGATGTTTTCTTCACAGCCATTTCGCGGTCGAAGGTTGTCAGTTCTTCGCCAAAATGTTGCTTTTGAACACAGCGCCATAAAGTGGTCTTTCCTGTTTCTAATTCTTCTGGGGTAAATTTATTGGACTTGTTTCTTGTTTGCCCTGCACGGCTGTTGCGTATAAATCTTAAAATCCATGTCATCTCTCGAACAAGTTTTCCAATGTCAGAGAAGCGATCATAGTCAATCAGGCCCCGGCAATCCAGGTTTGCATTGATCAGAACTGTCCCCTCTTGTCTTTCCTCTCCGTCCATCTCGGGGCATACTATCTTCTCATTGACCTCATCAGGCCTTGCTTCATCCTCTTTCAACCACGTAGGTCCATGACGTAGGTCCATGCAGCCACAAATCCGATTGTGTCAATTCTTGTGCAGTCACGCCCCGGGTCAACAAATCTGCCGGGTTTTCCTTTCCAGGGCAAAATTTCCATCTTTCTGGATTTGTGTGTTGCTGAATCACTTGCACTCTGTTCTGAACAAACTGCTTCCATTTTGTGGCATCACTCTTTATCCAACTCAGAGTAATCTGAGAGTCTGACCAGCATGTATAGGAAAGGTTGGCACCATCAATCTGAAGCGCTGACGCAACAAAGGTCAACAGTCTTTGTCCCGAGTGGAGTGAGCGGGATTCAAGGATTACGGGGGCATGGAAGTGAGGGAATGACTCACGGGATAGTGAGGCTGCTCACCTATATTGACTTCTGTTAGTTAACGTTAAAGCGTGAAATGTTGTGAGTTGGGGGGTCGGCATGAGGCGAGAGCGCTGTACTGACAATCACTGCAAGTTAAGAGGTCCCAGGGGACAGACGTGAGATCAGAGCAGTCGGGAGATTGTTGTGTGTTTTCCAGTGATGACTGGTAGGTTGAACTGTGATTTATAATTATGATGATTGATGTATTATATTCGCCTATGACCATGATGTAAATAAGTATATGTGAGGAATGTGGAAGCCAGTGATTACTGTGTATAGAAATGTGCGCCCTGAGCGATAGATGTAAGTTAGGTTCATGGATTCGTAGCGAGAGTGAGTGCTGTGTGGTACGGTGGAGGTGTGTTACCGTAAGATGTGTGGTGAGTGAAAGGTGGACTAGTGTGTGTACGCTTCATGGTTTGTAATGAGGGGTGAAGTGGTTAGAAATGGTATGGTATTATACCAATGTAATGTTCTTCTTGTAGGTGCCGGGGTCGGGCAGAGACGCCACTCGCGGTGAGCGAACTAGCACAGGGGATAGGCCAGCATAGGGCCGAAGGCTACTCATAGGCCAGTGGAGTGAAGCTGTCGCGCAGGACAGTAGGAGCGCATGAGTCGTGGCAGTCTGGCCACAGACAGGGACGTTGTATAGAACTGTTATTGTGCTATTAAGATGTACTACTGTGATATTGATATACTACTGTGCTATTGAGATACTAATGTGAATTGAAGTATTAATGTGCTATTGCCATGTTGAGGGGCTATTGGAATGTTACTGTGCCATTGCCATGTTGAGGTGCTATTGGAATGCTAATGTGTTATTGCACTAGGAAGGTGCTATTGAGAGACTGCGGTGCGAGTGAAATATTGTGCTATTAAGACATTGAGAGGAGAGGCTGAAGCCGAAGTGTCTTTAGAAAGTAATTACCGGGTTGTGGACCCGAGGAAGAGTGCATGTGGGAATAAGGCCGTTGGACGGTAGTTAGATTCAATAATATAATGTATGTAATTGCACTTCTATCTTTATCTTTATGTATAATAAATGTGTGAGTCTGATGGGTTGTTCTGTTAAGTGTTATCCGTGTTCGTTCGTGATTGTTGTCCTGTTATAATTATTACATCTCCCAGTCAGGGATTTGTGACAGTCTTGCAGCTAAAAGTGCAGCCAAAAGCTCCAGTCTTGGAAGAGTTATCTTTTTTAGCGGAGCTACCTTCGTCCTGGATGTGACCAAGGTTACAAAGACTTTGTCATCGACAAGTGTCTTCAAGTACACGCAACATCCATACGCTTTTTCAGAGGCGTCTGAAAACGCTATAAGTTGTTTCTCAGATGTTCCATTCCATGCCACTGGTGAAATGCACCTAGGGATTTTCCAGTCCTGGATACAACTGAGGCCACCTATCCAACTGTTCACACGTTCTTGGAACTCAATAGGTAGAACATCATCCCACCCAAAGCCTCTCCTCCATGCCGCTTGAAACAAAATCTTCAGTGTTATGCTAAAGGGAGTCAAAAATCCCAAAGGATCAAACAGTCTTGCTGTGATACTCAGCAATAGTCTCTTAGTGAACAGACCAGGCTCTAGAGAAGGGAAAGCCCTAAAGATAAAACTATCTTCCTCTGTAGTCCAAGGGAGTCCCAATACCTTGACTGTATTGATGTCACCGAATACTTCAAATGTCTTGGTGAATTTTTCCTTCGCTGCTCGACAATTTGTAGCCCACTTCGTGAGTGTGAATCCGCCTTGCTGCATCACATTCCCAGCTTCTGTCATCATCCTACAGATTTCTTCTTCAGAATCAGCCCCCGTCAACCAATCATCCACGTGAAGATTAGCCTCCAACTCTTTGGTTGTTGTCGTTGAATCCAGCTGCGATAAGTGAAACTTTAGAGTAGCATTCAGCAGGAAAGGGCTTGCTGCGTTGCCGAAGGTAACTCTGTTGAACCTCACAGTTCTAATTTTCTTGTTAACGTCCCAGAGGAATCTATGCACATCTCTGCATCAAAAAAGCCTTCTGTATGTCTGCCGTGAGTCCAAATTGCCATCTCCTGAACCGTAGTAAAATCTGAACCAAATCAGGAATCGGTTTTGGCCCCGTCTCCATACAATCATTCAAGCTAACTCCGTTATCACCTTTGCAAGATGCATCGAAAACTGGTCGCACCTTTGTGGATAGACTCTCCTCTCTCACGACTGGATGATGGGGTAGGTAAAAAATAGGATCATCAGTCACCATGTCTTTTTCTTGAACTTCTTGGATGATTTCTGATTTTTCCAACTCTGTAAGTACAGTATCATACCTTTCCTTCAAGTCTTGGTCCTTTTCCATTCTTTTGGTCAACCCCTTCAATCTTTTTTCAGCAATTTCTCTGTTGTCCATCAATAAGCTCTTGGACTTCTCACTCTTCCATGGCAATTTGACTGTGTATCTCTCTGCCTCAAATCGTATCTCTCTTTCAAAGTTTTGCAATGTCCTGTTTTGGAGGATGTCTTCTTTTTCTACGGGACTTATACCTATTGAGTCCAATTCCCACATGTTTCTTACCTTTTGCCCTGACATTCCTGTCTGACAAAATAAAATCTGACTCTTAGGGGTTTTCAGTTGTGATCTTACCTGACCCTCATATGACCCTGAAAGCATCCACCCAAAGACTGTTTTCTGAGCCACCAAACCCTCTGAGCTTGTTTTTTTTATTTTGATCAGAGGCCAGTACCAGTCAAGACCAATCATAATGTCTACCCTTTTCATAATCCTCTTCAAGAGGAATAGAACTAGTTTTTCAAAATGTCCACTGGCACTGGTGCCCTAAACATGGTGGAGCAAATAGTCTTCATACCAATCAGTCTGATTTTTACTTCACAAGCATCAAGCTCATACACCACTTTCTCTCCCTTTCTCGACCCATTCTCTCCAAAACGACAGTACGCCAAGGACTCTTTCCCAACCCGTTTCAAATTCAATTTCTTTGCACAGTCTAAAGTAACAAAGGATCTATCTGATCCGCTGTCAAACATGGTGTTGACCTCAGCCCCTGCTATACTACTTTTCACGACTTGCATGACAGTTGTCTTGTTACTGCTTCTCGTGTAGGAGACTCCTACAAGGGCTGGATCAGCGCCAGATCCGACAGTTCCCTCACCATCCTTGTTCATATGTTTCAAACACAAAACACTGTGATAAGATAAGATAAGATAAGATAAGATAAGATAAGATAAGATAAGATAAGATAAGATAAGATAAATTTTATTCGTCCTTGTACAAGGAAATTTGTTTTGATCATTGAATACATAACAATACAGTTACAGAAGCAGAAAGTATGATACATAGCGCGCACACACACATATATACACACACACTGATAAATTAACTAAATTAACAAAATTAACAGTGCACACAATATGCTTCCCTAACTAAAACACATTGACCTGACACGCAGGACATAATTCAACTGTGCACAGATTACGATCAAGATGACGACATTATTGTAACATCCTAATTGATGATGGAATAAACGATTTAAAGTAGCGCTCAGTTTTAGTTTTCTTTGACAACAGCCTTAAACTTCTTACAGATCTTATATATTCCTTGTTCAGGAGATGTTGTGTGTGGTGGTTCCCCTTGCAAAAATAGCACACTTTAGTACAATGTTTTGCTAAATGTTTCTCCAGGCATACAAAGCACAAACCCAAGTCTCTAATTTTCTGTTTTCTGCCCTCAAAATCTAGATTTTTTCAGTTCTCTACATCTATCAGAATAGTGTGTTCCAGAGCAAAACGCACACCTTCTAGTTTGCTGCCCACCCGAAAGCAAGGCTGCCGCAGTTCCCGTCTTCTTCCTCCTGTGGCTGCCCCTTCACTGGGAGTCCTAGGCCAGGTACTGTGGTTGCACTTCCTGCCCCTGAGCCAAATGTCTGCGAGCGCTCCCGTCTCTGGATCTCGTCATACATAAATTGGAGAAGGAAGTCCAGGTCACCCTCGTGCCCCTCTCCCACTCTCGCCCATTCCAGCCTGATGTTCGACGGTAGCTGGTGCAGGATAAGAGGTGTCAGAATGACGCCATAGTTTTCGCCGCCAACACCCAGGCTCTGTAAACTTCTTACTCGTGTTTGGATTTCGTCGTGTAGTCGCCACAGATCTATCGATGGGTGACGTCTCTCAACTGTCAACCCTCTACCACTCTTGGCAACTTCTTAGATCTAAAGTCACTGTCCCGGGTTTCGGCACCATGTAAATTCTTTCTCTGTCTCTGTAATTTCTTTCTCAACATCTAACTCCCCATGAGTCGTGTCCTTGCCGCTCATTTCCGTTTAGTCGTTTTTCCGTTGTTTGTTTACAAGACGTGCTGCACTGCGTTTGCGCGTTAACGCCCTGAGCACCCCCTTGACCATTATCTTATAATTTTGAACAACTATAATTGCGCTAGAGGGTAAACTTGTAAGCAGCTAAAACTTCGCGACTACGCCATAAAAAATTAGAAAATTTGGTGTACTGGATCAGTTTTTGACGAGGAGTTACGTGGACACATTCATTTTAAACAAAAATCAGTCATTACTATTATTTATATTAAAAAATTTTGAGCCGCAAAAACAGAGACGCATTTTCATCGGATAGAACCGAAAAGTGTGACCGGAAATTGCGCTCCACGTCACTATTTACACCTTGCCGGCCGAAAGCCAACGTATCACATCTACGGTAATCCTACCAATCTTACAAAAATCTTACATGAGAAAGTTGACGTCATAAATATGCTAGCTGCATACCAACCAAAACACCGCACCAAAGGGCCTTTGACCTGTAGGAATGTAATTAATGCGGGTCAAACCTCCCTGACCGGCTCACCTTTACCACACAGTGTCTGCACCAATGTTTACAGTGACCTCTGAACTGCCGGCCACGTTCAGGCGACAAGCAGTCAGGTCAAGGCAATGTTGTTCCCCCCCCCCCACCCCCCCCCCCCTTGCACTAGATCTTCAGGGGCAAAAAAAAAAAAACAAGATTTTAGGAGGTTCGCTGCTCGTGCCGTTTACACCCCACTTTTCCTGTTTTTGTTTCTCGAAGTGCATATCCGTACAACATGTTGTATGCACTACATGTTTTTGGCTGGGGAAGCTCTACCTGATTGGTCTAAAATATTTATAAGCGTTCTTCTATGAATGAAGAAGATTCATTCACATTGTGTGTTCTACGTCATCGATTGTGTGCACAACATGTTGTACGGATATGCCGTGTTTGTTTTTCTTGTTTTTGTGTATTTTTGGGATAGGCTTTTTTTTTTTTTTTAATTTTGCACCCACAGCCGGCCTTGTTAGGGCTGCTCTTCTCGACTTTCAGCTGCTAAGGTATCTTTAACGTGCGCAACGTGCACACGGGCCATCCTAGTTTTTCATCGTTATCCGAGAAGACTAGGTGCTCGACCCTACCTGCCATAGGATCAGGGACAGGAATTTTTCCCCCAAAAAAAATTCCAACATGCCTGCACTGACCGGGGATCGAACCCAGTACCTTCGACATGAAAGGCGAGCACCTCGCTCTGGACTAACGTGTCCCCTGGCTTACAGTCAAGTTTGCTCATAGGGGTGACATCGTTCCTACGTAGATCCGCTGGTTACGAAATCACGCCATGCCAACGTCAGTTTGACGTATGGAGTCCGCCGGTATAGTAATCTTACCAACCCTAGGGAAATCTTATACAAATCCACGTAGGGATTCCAGCTGGGTTATTTCTTTATTAAGCCTTTTGGTTTTTAATAGTGGCAGTTTTGTTGAAGAAAAATACACAGTACCGGTAACTGCAGGAAATATTGTATGCAGAACCAGCTAGAGTTTCTGGATTAGCGTGACTGACTGAAGTAGACAGACAGAAACACAAGTATGCAAAAACACTTGAACAAGGGAGATATCGAATCCAGTTATTCCTTTGGCGACTCCAGGACGCGAAGTTTGGTGGCTCGAGGAACAGTCTATGTAAGGTGGCACACTATTGGGGGCTATAATACCTAAGAGCTGTAAATAACGGGGACTCTCTAAATCTTAGATAATACTAAGCCTTGAACAGTCTATGTAAGGTGGGTTTCTCACACTATTGGGGGCTATAATACTAAACCTTGAACAGTCTATGTAAGGTGGGTTTCTCACACTATTGGGGGCTATAATACTAAGCCTTGAACAGTCTATGTAAGGTGGGTTTCTCACACTATTGGGGGCTATAATACTAAGCCTTGAACAGTCTATGTAAGGTGGGTTTCTCACACTATTGGAGGCTATAATACTAAGCCTTGAACAGTCTATGTAAGGTGGGTTTCTCACACTATTGGGGGCTATAATACTAAGCCTTGAACAGTCTATGTAAGATGGGTTTCTCACACTATTGGGGGCTGTAATATTAAGCCTTGAACAGTCTATGTAAGGTGGGTTTCTCACACTATGGGGGCTATAATACTAAGCCTTGAAACGTCACAGTCAGTTGTTGGCCGACAACATAATTTATGCACACCATAATTTCCTAATAGGCCCAGTGCGGATATCGGCCATTTTAGCTGTCAAGCCCGCGTATATCCATGGCGATGGAAGCATTGATTTTGATTCGTTAGCTGATTTGCACAGCGAGCACTTCAGGCTTCGCGAACCAATCGGCGGCGAGCTAAGAAAAAGTTCACTACAATAAACAATGACACGTGTGTTCACGCACATAGGAGACGTACGGTCAATTCTTTCGCTTCCCCTCCCTTGTTTACACGGATGGTAGGAAATCTGACCAGCTTGGATCCATCCTTTCCACCCCTGTCATAACAGTCAACTGCAATGCAACCAGCAGGCATTTTAACCACTTAGACATTATCTCGAAGTTACACTCGTCAGCTGATCCACCCACCATTGTAGGTGTCGGAAGTACAAAACAAAAACACTATGTGACGTCATTCGCAATGGGCCTATTATCATATAATAATGGAGCTTGGGCCCAACTTTGTTCCCAC
Source organism: Onchidella celtica (assembly GCA_963931925.1). Classification (NCBI taxonomy): domain Eukaryota; kingdom Metazoa; phylum Mollusca; class Gastropoda; order Systellommatophora; family Onchidiidae; genus Onchidella; species Onchidella celtica. The sequence continues at coordinate 61,731,396 of OZ007570.1, read as the reverse complement.
AAAGGCTTTTTTACTACGCAACGTAGAGAAATGAAACTTGGCACATGTATATAAAATGTGTAAAGCCTGTGCGTGTCGTGCTCATTTTTTCCCGAAACTCTTTACTTTTTCCAGAAATTCAGTTATAATTATCAGTTATCAATTCATGATTGCGAATACGTCGTGATAATGTACTTCCGTCAATTTCGTCATTTCCGCCTCTTACCGGAAATGTAAACTAGAGTTCACGATCCAGCCACGCCAAGAAAACTTTGATAGTGATACCGAGTATATTGTTATACAGATGAGGTGAGTGCCATTCATTCATACCAAGAAAACTGTGTAGAAACATTTATAGTGTGCTTCAAGCTCGAAATGAAATATTTTTATTATTGATCTCGGAGTGTCAGTCATGCCAAGAAAACTTTGTCGAAAGGCCAGGCCTCTCACGCCTCGAACTCTAGAGCTAATGCTTAAAGAAAGGAAAATGTAATAATAATATAAAAAAAAGAATCACGGGATTTTGAACAAGATCTACTGCCGCTCACACAGCTCGGATTTGCGTGAAATTTTACATGTGCCCGCCCTGCGACCCGCAAAAGGTTCTTTTTTAGATTTAGAGTCTTGAAAAGGTGGTGAAGTATTTTTTGAGTTTGCTTTATGCCGCTAATTGTCTACTTTTGATCCTCCATTTTTTACGAACACATGAGCCCATGACGTCATCATTTCCTGAAAAATTCTCCTACCTATCTATTAATGGCCAATTTTTTTGTGGATGACCCGAAGTGTCTCGACATCAATGAATGTCTTTGTGCTGATTCCTTTCGGTCTGGAGTGCTGTGTTTAACCATTCGAAGAATGGGGCAATTACTAGTAATTATAAAAACCACAGAAAAACTGTGGGGTCGCAGCAGGGCTATAAGCAACGTCAAAATTAGGCAAAAAGAAAAAGTTGAGCATAATTTTCCTATAATTATTCCCTTAGCGAATCTGGAAGACCCTATTATATCTAATCATAGTAAGTCCGGACAGACACAGCCAGCTTCTGCCAGTAAATAGAAGGTGTTCATTTTGGCTGGCGGCGAGATCCAGACACAATTATAGTCAGGACAAACGGTGCATTTGGTGGTCAAGGCTACAAACATTGCACTGTTGTTGTAGATGCCCATTTAAATCATGACCGATATAGAGCCACCTCATTTGATGACCTTGACCACCTGAACATGACCTCCGATTTCCTCAATATCTCTTTGTATTGTGAACAAGATCAGTTCAGGGCTAAATATCCAGCGGCATGAAATCTCCCTCTTCCGTTTTACCGCAATGCTCGTCTCTGACAAACTGAACACCTTTTAATTGACTCACTACCGTCGCAAGTCGCTCTGAGGGTCCATCCGAAAAACACCCAATTTACACTGAGATTTATTCTTTGATGACCAATAATTAGGCCTTTTATCGTATTTCTCCAAAGCTGTTTTACAGCCACTGATCACCGTCTTCCAAAGAGATCATTGTGAGAACTCTTGCTCTCTGAAAGAAACTGACTGGAAGTGAATCAGTTACGTTTTTATATTCCCCCAAACCCACCCCAGGATCCCCTTTTGTCTCCCTAGTTCTTGAAATGACAGGTCAAATTTCAAGGATGTTGAAGGATTCTAATTAAGAGTAAGACCAATCAGATGATAGTTCATTCAGAAGTCGCCACTACCATGAAAGGAAGATTTAATTTTTTAAAAATGCTCAGCACTGAACAATGAAGATGATGTACGTATATATAAAATTATGCACCGAATTCAACATTCAGCTCTGTGAAAATTCAAGTTTTACACGTCTTTTTTCAGAATCCAGAGAATTAAAGAGGAGGATTATAGGAGGAGGAAGAGTGCCAGAGGAAAAGGTCAAAGAGAAAAAGAGAGGGCGAGAGCAGCGAGAGAGATAGGTACAGGGAGAGAGAAAAAGAGAAAGAGCAGAGAGAAAGAGAGAGACAGAGAGAAAGAGAAGAGAGAGAAAGAAAGAGAAGAGAGAGAGAAAAAGGAAGGAGGAAAGAGGGCTAGAGGAAAAAGATGGGGGAGAGGGATGGGTGCAAAGAGAGATAGAGAGAAAGAGAAAGAGAGGAGAGACAGAGAAAGAGAGACGCATGCTTATCTTTGAATGAAACGCAAAAGACAAAGACAAGGAACAACTTGTTTAAAATGACCTACTTAACAAGTTGCATACCGGCACTTCATCCTACATTAAAAAAAAAAAAAAAAACGCTTGCTTGCCACATATTTCTTCTACTGCCCCAGCAAGCGCTCACTTGAGGTTAACATCATTTGTAAGTGGCAACGAGGCAAATTTTAAGGTCTTTCACTGCCCTCAATTGTGCTTCTACCGAGTGTCCAGAGCAAGTGAGGCCTTGCCTGTCCTTGGCACGGATTATAGAGTTACTAATGGCTTGCTGGTCACCAAAATCTACCCTGACATGTCATTTATTATAAGATTTGTGGGAGAACTTACGTTCAACAGCGTCTTGTGGTTGGTGATTTTACATTTGACAGCCAAATCATAAATAAACACTTAACTAAAAGCGAGGTTGCGATGCGCATTAAAAAAAATGAAAAAATATACATTTACCAAAATGTTATACATGTATTATGTATGCAGACATAAAATACACTGATGTTATTAACTGGTTGCCTTCAACTGTGGTGTGGACGACGGTGATATGCAAAAGAATGACCTAGACACCACACACACCCATTACAAAGATTCGTGTACTGTTTTTATGTAATATATTTCATGATCCTTCAGGAGGGGAGTAACAAATTCACATTCGAAGAATTCTGGTTAAAAGGGGAAACACGACTTCCTCCATACACACAAAAAGTGTCCTTTATACCTAACAAAATGAGACAGACAAACAGACACACAGACAAACATGTCCAGGAAAGCAGAGAACAGGCAGGAAGATAGACTGACAGATGGATGGGTAGATGGATGGATGGAGATGAATGGGTGGGTGGGTGGGTGGATGTTTGGATGGATGGATGGATGGATGGATGGAATGAAAACGAAAAAACCACTTATCAATCTAAAGGCTGGTCATTTGACTCATGCTAACTAATATTTTCTTACCCACTTTCCTGCTACATGTATAATTAAGCAGTTTTGTTTCTTTGATAAGAACAGAATCAGAAAATGTTCACCATGTTTGGCATTAGAAAGTAGGAAGTACATGAAATTAATTACAATTCTGACCACCGAGCTGATCAGCTGCTAGACCCTCCACCAGTATGATTACAGAGAAATGGACATTCATCTATATACATGTATAAGCACAACTGACAAATCCACTGCTGGGCTCATGGTATCTTCATTTTCGTAACAAATATATATAATTGAAAAGAGCACAAGGGACTGATATGCTCTCTATGTTAAGAAAGAAGTGAGATGTTTCGTGATGGCTCAATGTGCAAACTTAAGCCAGTAGTATTACGATCATCCAACGCATACTTCTTTCATTCCATAGAGCTCTATAGACAGACTAGAGTAGGAAGTATCACCAAGTCACTGTGCAAAATATGGTGCCTCCATGCCAGACAAAAAGAAAGCAAGGTTATCAATAAAGTTTGAAAAATGGTGCACACGTTGTTTACTATGAGGGAGTGAGCTGTAATTATTAGCTGCTTAGGCTCCTTTTGTCTGCATTGGCGCAGTGCTAGGTGGCCATGTGAATTGCCGCCATCTTTTAGTGGACGGAAGAGAGGCGGCGCAGTGGAGATTCCTCTCTTGTCTATCATTTAGCTCTATGCTTTCGACTTTTTCACAGATGCAGACAAAGAAAAAATAACCAAAGACATACAGAAATTATAATTTTAATTGTTTTGTTTCACATTTAAGCAGTATGCATAAGTTTGTATTAGCATGGAAATATAGGAGTTTTACAAATTATCAATAATCAAGTAGAACAACTCAGTGTGCCACACTGTACAAATTTTGATCATTAGATTCAGTCACATACATCCTCATCATCCCCATTTGTCACAAATATATCACAGCTAAATATCATTTTGTCATACACACACTACAAAGTTCAATATCAGTTTTTCTCATGTGCACTGCACATACACTGCATAAGTAAAACATCAGTTTTTGTCACATACACTGCATTACTAAAAACATCCGTTTATATCACATACACTGCATAACTAAAACATCAGTTTTTTTGTCATAGCACTGCATGGTTAAATATCAGTCTTTGTCACATTCACTATGTAGATAAAACACCAGTCCTTGTCACATACAATGCATGACTACATGTCACATACAACTGAATAGCTAAATTAAATACCACATACACCACATGAGTAACTGTCCCCTACACCCTAAAGCCAAATGCCACAAACACTGCTGAGCTAAATGACACATCCATTGCATGGTTAAATACAATCCAACTTTGTCACAAAATCTGTCTTGAGGATAAATCAATCTTCCAAACCAATAAAAAATTACTTCTTTTACCCTATTTTACACTCTGGGCCTCAAAGGCCCAAGACACTCACTCTTTTGATCACAGCATCCCCCAACAGATTGTAATATAGGGTTAATGAGGTCAACTTAAGTTCTCTCAATCAATCATTTCTTTCTCACACTGGTGACTTTCTTCAGTGATACCAATAAGTCAAGCCCTCCAAACTAATCACAAGAATGGAAACGTGTCCATTAACCATAAGAATTACTTCCCTGCTTGCAGGTAATTGGTCCAAAGTGTGCTAAGAGTCTTTGCTTCCTGTTGATACAAAATGGGTTAAGATTTGGTTAATGCTCATCCTGACAGATATTTCTGTTTCAGTGGTGCCTGTGAGACAGACAGAGAGACAGGCACAAGGACACACAGATTGGAAGACAAATTTACAATTTTCTGTTTGTGCAGGTAGGCGGGCAGGCAGACAGACAAAAAGACAGATAGTCAGTCAGTCAGTCAGTCAGACAAACAGGCAAGCATGCTGACAGGTAGACACATAGTTTGTATTACCAGTACTACAGACAGACAGATGGTCAGGCACACAAACATTTGTGTTAGAGCTATGCCAGACAGACTAATGGAAACAGACAGACACACAGGCTTGCATGCCAAAAACAGCCAGATATCACATGTATGCGAATCAAAATCCTTTCTAAAGCTGAAAAAAAATGGCATGAATACACATCTATGCCGCCAAGAACTGGTCAGTCCTAGCAGGAGTTTGGTCCATTCTGGCAGTGCTCACAATAAATACTAAATCTGAGTTCATACCAAAACCCCTGGAATTCTTATCAGTAAACCGTCATGGTGCTAACCTTTTGGCCTAAGTCAGACTTAGGCCAAAACAGAATGGACCTGTTACGTCGTTGCCCTATCCATGGTGCATCTATTATTGTAAAAATCATTCAAAAGTGCAAAGCCACTATCCTGGAAATAAAACTTTCTGTCAGTGAAATGGCCTAACTCATTCATAGACGTAGGCCATTTTGGTTCTGGGGTTGTTTCAGCCAACGTGGATGACGGCCACTTTCACCTTTAGCCATTTTGGCCTAAGTCTGACTGCATTGCAAAAGAATTTCAATAAGTTTTTTTGGATTTTCTCAGAAGTGCAAAAAATGACATAGGCCAAAAGATCAGCACCATGACGATTAGTAGTTTACAATTTATACCTTCTGAATTGCTTGCACAGTATACTTACTTTCAGTGTTATGTGGCAATTATGTACTTATGTGCATCTAACAAGTCAGAGAGGTCTGAGTTTGGGTTTTACAGTGCATCAGCACGATAACAGCCACCTTACATCTTTCACTGTCTTTTTGGGTATTTTATTTATGTTCGGTATTCAGAACTTCATCAATTTTAATTTCACACAGAGAACAATTGTCACAGATAGATGAAAATGAAAATGAAGACAGGATGGACTTACAACAATGCTGCAGTTGTCCTTGATTTCAGACATGGTCAGAGGCATTGGAGTTGCTTCTTCTGCCACACTTCTGCAACAGTTCACCAGAAAAACCCAAACAATTATTTACTTTCTATACATTTATGACAGTTTTCATAGCTAATTGACTCAATGCCAAAAAAGTATAAAACAAAATTGTTGTATTGGGAAATGAGATGGGCACAGGGTGGTAAATAACATAAAGCCATTGGTGCCACAATACAGTGGAACTTGGTTATAACAAGAGGCTATGTTCCACCAAAAATGTCTTGTTATACCAAAGGTCTCGCTATTCCAGGAAAGCGTCAAAAAGGCAAGGCAAGGGGTTAAAATACTCCACCATGTGCAGGACATGCTAACAAGGGAGGTAACTATGAAAAATAATGGTTACCTCACTTGTTGGCATGTCCTGTCGATCAACCTAGGCCTACATTATAATATACTGTAATATCAAACTGACGACAGATCTCGGACTTGATCTCAGGACTTTTTTTTTTGTTTGACCACGTGCTGTGACAGCACACTACGTGCAGCCAGCTCAAAGTGATGACTCACCACTCACTGGGGCAAACTGTGGGGCTGGCCATGAAGGCTACAACCGTGTACCTTCGTCAGACATGTGCACTCTCTGGTCACTACTTGTGATGTGCGATAATTATTACTCGCAGCACAGTCTTTGTTCCGTGTAAATCACTACTGGTAAATTTTTTGGTTTGCTTGGGTGGTGGCATAGTGTGCGGTCAGTAAGAAAAAAAGTTCTTTTGGTATAAGCAAGATCTCATGAGATGATTAGACGGGTGGGCGGGCGTAAATTTATTGTGTGCATGGGTGGTGGAAGTAGACAACGCTTGCTAGGCCTACGCAAGACATAATTGGACGGGTGGGCAGGCGGGCAAATGTAAATTTATTGATTGCGTGGGTGGTAGTGCAATGCGCTGTCATGACACGTGGTCAGTAAGGAAACAAAGCATTGTCGGCCTGAGTGAGAGGTGACTAGACAGACAGGCGTGCAGTAACACAAAAAGACAAAGAACAATACATGTCTGACTCGCTACACTCTGTACTGCGGCTGCTCCCACAATTTGCCGTATGCACTCAGAATTAATTCTCTCGCTATAGCAAAGGTTGTGATTATCGATTGCCGTTATTCAAGTATTTTAATATATAGCTTATATAGTAGAAAAAACGGGGATTTAAAATATTCTCACTATAGGCAAAGTTCTCGTTATTAGCAGTGTCGTTAAACATGATGGTCCAATGTATTTAATCTTCACAAAATCAATATTCATACCCGAACCGCATGGGGTCTTAAATGACGAAGAACACAAAAGAAAACTGAAACGCCAGTGTTGTAAAGTTTTCCTGGTCATGAACTCACCTCTTTGACCTGGCTGAGCTAGATCTAGTACGTTTGTCTGAAACAGCACTCTGTTCTCTTTCCTCTATTTCTGGAAGTGTTATCTCTTTAATGTCTCCTCTGTCTTCAGCTTCCTCCTCCTCTTCAATCACTATCTGCCTTTCCTCTGGCATCAAGCTTGTCTCCGGTGGTACAGCTGGGACATTTAGCTCTGTCAGGCCATACACATCCATCCAGTGGTGGTCAGCAATCTGTGGATTGGGAGAACGAGGAGGAACTCAGCGATCAGAGTTCACATACAATATTGGTAATATTGTGTGCATCATCCCTAGCAATACCTAGTGACAAGTAACTTATGCCCACTCAAATTCAAATTACTTTTTGTAGCTCCTGGTGATTCACTTTTTAAATCTTCTTACTCCTCTACTTAATTAACTTTGTAATGGTCTCAACTAATTTTAGGCTGTCAATGTCATGTCTTTCAACAACTTCATAGCTTAACCCTTGCAACACCATATAGATCCCCTATGTCTCAGAAATTAAACTATATATCATTTTCAACCATCACAGCCAAAAAACATCTCAATTTGCACTATAAATAAATAGCCTCATTCCAACAAGTTCATACACAGTATGCAACCAGTTTTCTTCTCACTTTGTCAGTTTTCTGGAGTTCATACGAAAATGTTGGCATCAATAGTACGCATGCTGATTTCTTTTCCCTCTTTTGAGACTAAACTTACACTTACCACATCACACAGATCTGGTCCACTAAACATCATGTCAATATCTTCTTGTTGATCCAGGATCCTGATGGTGGAGAGAGTCAAGACAAATAAAGTACCTTTTCCATTTTTAATAAGTTAGATCTATACATCGATGATGTTGTGCTCTAACCGTGTACCTGGAAAAAATTGACCAACTCATTTTTTTACCTAAAAATAGTCACCACGCCTTTCCGGAGGTCCCCTATTCAAATGGGAAGTCTACATGCACTATAAATAGCAAAATTGAGAACGCAACTGGCTTCGAAGCCTTCAATAGTTACAATTCTAACCTGTATGTGGCTATTCTAATCGTGTAACTGATTTCTGTGGCAGAATTTTGGCGTGCTCTCGTCATGTGTATCTCTAACTGCGTAAGCGCCCGACAATACTTTGTGTGACAACCACCTAACAGGATTAACTGGCTTAAAGACCTGCATTTTTAAAAAAAATATTTATTACGACAGAGAGACACATTTTGTTTGATTAATACGACCAAAAAGATATAGTCCTGTACAAAAAAACTCGCCAAAAGATGTGTTTTTCATCTCCTGGAAAATAATCCCAAAACCAGTTACACGGTTAGAGTACAACACCATCAATATGTTTGTTTTATATGATTTCTCATTCATTTGTCATCGTGCCTGTCTCTCTATCAGCTTCATTTTCTCTTATCCCTCATCCCTTTACAATGAATATGTCCATCCATCTATCCATCCACCTACTTATAAACCAATCCATCCATCTATCATCAAGCATCTACTGAACATTTCTGTTACCAGCCTCGCTAATTTCCCTTTCTTCTTGTTTGCTCCATGCCAAAACCAGAAACTAACACAAATGGTTGTTGTGAACAGAATTTCTTCCTTGATTTGCTTGTGTTTCCTATCAAATACAATAGGCCTGTGGTATGTAAGTGTGCATGTTCAATCCTACCACTCCCCCCTCTTCCTCCACCACTTCTTTTTTCCCCTTCTCATCCAGTAAGCCTTATCCCATCAATCACATAAAAATTTCATTGAGGGCATGAGAACTTTGGCTCTGCTCCCTTTAATTACCTGGCAGCAATTGCAGCATTGCTCATTGCCAGCTGGTACATTTTGGTCTTTGTCCTGGCCATTGTCTTTCTCTGTTTCTCTTTCTCCTTCAGCGATGTTTGTCTCAGAACCTGTGTAATTCACACAACAGACAAATGTCATAAGTTCCTTGTGCCATGGGAGACAACAATTAGGCTGCAACCAGAGTTAGTGCATTTGGGGTTTATTGCCTACTTTCTTTCAGCCTTGATTTGTTTCTTTTGCATGTCTTTCATTTTGTCAGTTTACATGTGTGCAAAAACCAGGCTCTCTGCCCATCCCCTTAAGGTCTCCTGCCTTCATGCCATCCCCTGTCTTAGCTTTTCCTTTTTCTCTTGCTTTTTATCCTTGCTCATTTACTGACTAGTTTGAATTAAAGCAAACAAAAAAATAACAATTATCAAGCATCCGCTCAAGCAAATTAGACTTTATTCTAAAATTGAGTGTCTATGTAAATCAGTGACCTAGCTTCATTTCGTCTACAAAGTCCTTACCTCATCAGGGTCTGGTGGCTTATTGGCCAGATTCATGTTGAAACAGTGAAGTTTCGGCATCTCCAGCTGATCAGAAAGAGAGAGATTGTAGTTATGAAATCACATTCAACAGGCCAAATCTACTTATGTGATTGGGAGAGCAAGAAAAGGGACAATTCACTTCTCAAATCATTAACGTAGTGATCATTTCACCACTCACAAGTGATATTTGAGAAATACAGTGTAAATCATCACAGAATTACAGCATTGACAAAATGGTGTGTGGCTTTTCTAGGCAGCACTGAGGTTAGACGGTATGTTCTTAAAAACTGATTCTCTGTCAAACATTACCTATGAGTATGAATGAATCCATACCAAATGAAACTTTCAATTTATTTCTAAACTCCAATATCATGGTAAGAGAATGTGTTCTTAAATCTTGATTCTCTGTCAGGTCTTACCTGTGAATGTATCAAAACCAAGTGAAATGTTTAATTTTTCCCCTACAATAAAATGTAGACCATGAACAATTCCTAACTTTATGCCTTTTCATTTTGCCTAAACCTAGTGAAAGTATGAAACAATCTGGTTACTTAGGCATTTACTCATGGATTACCTTGGGGAATCTCTTCTCCAGATCTGACTGTGCATCAGCTTTTGGTGGCTTGCTGACCAGTCCAGTAATACTTCTTCTTGGCTTCAGTAGACCATGAAATAAATATTTGGTAAATGAAAATTCTTTGTGATCCATTTAAACACTGAGATGAAAACTACATTTTTTGTGATCCATTTAAACACTGAGATGAAAACTACATTTTTTGTGATCCATTTAAACACTGAGATGAAAACAACATTTTTTGTGATCCATTTAAACACTGAGATGAAAACAACATTTTTTTGTGATCCATTTAAACTGAGACGAAAACAACATTTTTTGTGATCCATTTAAACACTGAAATGAAAACAACATTTTTTGTGATCCATTTAAACACTGAGATGAAAACTTTCTCGTACAGATATAAATGACTAAATTCCCTGAGAGTAGTGAGAGCTATTGCTGTTCTCCACATTAAATTACAAAGCAAAGAATGATGTGTGGAATGCTTACAAAATGATGTCAACTCTTCACACTTCACTCAGATAACTTAGAGTCCTTTCAAGGAAATAAATAAAACAATGTTCATTAGCTGATATCATGTATTTTGTTTATGTTCCTCACAAAATTTATCTGCACTGGCTAGCCAAAATTGCTGACCCATGCTAAGAGTAGAAATACGGGGGGCAACATATACAAAAGGGTGTTTACAGTAAGACAAAACATATGTAGATCAAACAAAATTATATGTTCTGAAATCTAAATCTAGACTTGGTGTTTTGGATGTGGGTAGGCACAAAAACTTTTTTCATGGTGAGAGTGACTTTGATTTATTGATCCAACAGGGATTTCAGCACAACAGAAACTTCAATGACAGTTTTACACTGCAGTAGGCATACATGATATTGTGGAGGGCTCTTTTATTATTTGATACCAATGATGGACACTTGACTCATAGTGGATGTCTAGATGCAGTGAAGTATGAGATTTGCACGATAGATTTACCTTCTGATATGCACGATATTGTTGGGTGACTGCCCAGGTGTCCTGTCGAGTCCCAGGACGAGACTGTTCCTGACATTCAGATATTCTACTCAAGGATCGTTGTTGCTGGGGTTGTGGTGGAAGATGCTGCTGTTGTTGTTGCTGTTGTCCTTGAACCACATCTGACATGGAAAAACTGTCATGCGACTCTCCTCGACTGTAGATGGACTGATGGTCTATGGAAGAGCTGGGATACTGGGTGAAATCTGTCAACAACACAAAGCGACAGAATTATGAAATTATCTCCCTTTGCTAATACAAATACTTGTATGAATAAAAGACCGTTGGCTTCTTCTTTGTTCAGATGCTAAGTTTCCAGAGAATTGCATTGCGAAAAGCTAATTACAATATTCAGGACCATTTCCTTTACAAGTTGTCTGGATTCTCTAAATAGTTCCGTGCCATACCAAGATGGTGCAAAATTCTGGACCATCTGTCTGACAAGCAAGCACAACATAAGGTTTTAAAAGCAGGTGAGAAAGTAACACAAAGTCTAAATACATATATGTCCCATTCCTAAAAACATGAAGTTAAGATAACAATGATAGTTTCATTCAAATCAATGACATTCTTGTGTCCATACCCTAGCAAGATCTATCAGTCAGATCATACATACTCATATTATTGTGAATCTGTGTGCAGAATTTTTTAGGCAGCCACAATCAAGTGACTCAAATAAGAATTCTTGAAATGGGAACATTCTCTTAAGGTGGCTAACCTCAGATTCAACACTTACTAGGCTCAATAAAATTGTTTTTATACCAAAATGAAAAAGAATTTTCACAATAGAGCTTCTACATGACATTGGATGATAAGAAATATACACAGTTAAAATATCTAAAAATATTCCATGCTAAGTTGGCAAATATTTTTGATACTGACTCACCCACCTGTGTGTTTGTTAACTTTGAAGTTTGCATAAAAAACATGAGGCTGTTGAATTTCTCGTCTAAATTTGTCATAATCTGAACTGGTCTTCAGTTTTCCTTCTCGACGAAGTTTATCCTCAAGTCCAACAATCTGAAAGCATTGCACTGTCACATTATTATCACCAGAGACAAAGCAAGAAAACTTAGTGGAGGACAGTCAACTCCAGGAGACATGTTTGATTTGACTTTATGCATTTTAGATGATACCCCAAACTGTATGTAGAAATCTGAGCGAAGTGACAAGAAACACTGTGATAGATTTTTTTGATGATTCAAAACGCACAGTTCCCAAAGAAAAATCAATTCAATAAGATCAAAATAATACTTAAAAATGAAGTTTTCATACTATGTGAATAAATGTAAAAATCACTTCTTTAATGACTATAGTTGTGTTTTCCCCTAGGGTCTTCACATATCTGCTCACATGATAAAGATCTGTCTTAGGCATATGTTGCTGGGCTGGTATTGTATCTAGATCATGTCTCTGCAGTCGTTTCTTGACTGTGTGACTGGCTTTTCTCTGTATTGTAGACACAAAAACTGATCAATACAAAATAATATCCTCATCAATCAACAGATACCTTAGTGATAGTGACAGGAATCTCTCATGACAGAAAGTAAGAAACTATCACCGTCAAACCAAAGTGTCATTCCCATTTCTTGCTAACACTATTTGTATTTCACTACATAAATCACACACATTATGATCATATTACTACATATATTTTGCCACAATATCAACAACTCAACACTGGAGGAAAATGACATCACATTGAACATACAATTATCATGTACTCAAGCTCACACCAGCACATAATATGTACACATCACACCAATACCCACAACAGCATTAAGATATTTTGTTTGTAGCTTTTTTAACAGTCACACACCAAAGTGCATTACTCCAATCTTCACATGACATAGACATATTTAGAAATGATAATTTTAACATTTGGCACCATTTCATCTGTTCAAACACCAATCACAAATATTATGTCTATAACAACAAATGTTCTCCATTATACAGCTGTATCATCCCTACCTATTCAATACCAACAACAGCAATACCTTTGGAAACATTTATTCCTAACCCAGTGTACTCACTGCACATTTACACACCTGTTCGTCTGCCTCCTTTTCTTTCTGTGTCTGTAAAAGTTTCTCTTTCTCTCTTCTTTCCCTTCGTTGTTTTTGTATTTTCTCCGACAGAAGATTGGAATAGTGCATATAGTAGTAATCACGTAGTCTATACATATCCCTCACTAACTGTTCGTAGTGCTGAGGAAAGATTCAATCTCATTCAGATGATAGTAGAATCTAAAACATAAATAACCAATTTAAGAATGGTTTATTATGATCTTGTGTCAAGAACAGTTTACATGTTGAAAAATTAACATTTCATAAGAAAATGCATTTAGGCATTCTTGTTAAAACCTTTTTAAAAGTTATTTATCATTATGTGTCATTTTCATGGAACAAGGATCCCCTCTAAAATCATATCTGTCAGTGTTGACTAATTCTCCTAAATAAGACTTTGTGCTGAGTGTATGAAAGGTAATACATGTCACAATCCAACCTTGGGAGTGCATGTACAAGTGTTTTTTCTCTAAGGGCTGTATTATAATTATTTTTCTCACTTGGATTGGCTGGTTCACATGACAAATGGTATGTGAAATTGGCATGATGTAATGCCTGACTTCCACAAGATGTCATCAATAATTTGTGAGGATTAAGGGGAATAAAGTCAGAGGCAGCAGCTGCAACAGTTTACAGACACACAAATAAAAGATGCCATTAGCTCTCAGGAATGGGCAAAGTTGAAGAGTCAGGGTTATGTGAGATTGAGGACTTCCATGCATGTTTTAACTACTGAACAGTTCTATCTCAACAAAATGAAAATTAAATGCAGGCTTTATTGGTAATCTCACCTCATCTCTTTCTCTTTGCTTTTCTAACTCTCTTTCATCCTCAGCATCATCAAAACTGTCTGTTTTCTTCTTCTTTTTCTTCTCTTTTTTCTCAGTTTTAGCTGGTTCTTTGTCCGCATCCTTTGCCTAAAAAGTATCATATAGAATATTTTCGTACAAAGGTACCATATATATATTTCAGGCATTAAAAAAGAAGGCATGTTGCAAAAGGGGGAGGGGGGTGTATGTGTGCATACCAAATCTAACAGTAACAATAGCATCCTCTGAATTTGATCAAATCCTTTATAACACATCTGTGCTGGATAATACAAACAAAAACTTGCGTCTCCACTTCAATTCACTATGTAACTTTACTCAAGGAATCAAAATTCTATGCACCTCTTTAACCCTCACCCTGCGAGGGGCGGCAATTGTCGGTATTTACTCGCAAGTGCTCACACCGCACGGGCGGCAGACGTCGGCAAGGTCAAGCTGACCGCGCCAGGTGCAAGCCGTATTTTCACGAATCAGGTCACTGACCTTTTTGAGACGTAACCACCGTGTTATTGTTCACTGTATCTCTTCTAAATCAAACGCATTGTGACATGGACATGTTAACCAGTGAACCACTGGAATCACAAAGACTAAGCATTCAAAGGCTCTCCCCACACTTTCAAAAGATGTAACATCGTCATGCGAACTGTTGCTCAACAAATTTGCAATATTATCTCATTTTCTCACAAGCTGACCACCATCTGGAGTTGTCTGTATCTAAGAACCAATCAGATACAAGCTCTGAAATAATCTTTGCCCCAAATGCCCACATTGGTTTATTAGTATGTGTCAATCAGGATGAAACCATTTGTGTAGGGCTTGGGAGGGCGTGGCTAGTTATCATGCTTCGTTCTCAAGAAAACCACAGCTGTCAGTTTGGAATCATAAGTCAGATCATTGGTTAGAGACTGACAGACTAAGGTTTTGCTGGTTAATTCATTATCAAGCGTGATAAGGCATAGCCGCGAATGTTTTCATACAGATCAATAAAAACCGAACCGCGTGGACAGCGTTTGTGGTCATCGCATAGCGGCACGGGTCAGTGACCCCAGATAAGATTCTCCATGAGTAAGGTCACTGACCGTGCAGCGGGCTTTACAGGTAGCGCGCAGGGTATGGGTTAAAATAGGTTTTGAACCAACAGCTCTTTTTACCTATTACTGAATTACAAATCATTTCACAAGAAAAGACTCCATAGCTGAATAATCTTCATTCTAACATTACCTTGTTGGCCTAATCTTACTGCTATGATATCACAATTCTTGAATCAAATACCTGTGTAAACTTCATGACAATAGAAACAACGGGGTGGAGGAACCTCAGTGATGCAAGTTTTCTATTATTACTGAAAATTCTACCAAGACTAATAATGTATTTCCATAAAGGCTAACATGTTTGAGAGAACTGATCCATGGTTGCTCGCATTTATATTTCTGTTACTTTCAAGGTGGAGAACTGATATAATGATATTGATAATCAAGATCTTCCCCACTTCAATGATTTTTTAGAAGGATTTCCGATTAGAAACCTTACTTTGTTGAAAACTTACATCAGCACGAAATGAAACTACATTCTTTACATCTCTACATAAAAAATTACTTTGCTTCTTCTCAAAACAAACCTTTTTAGTGCCATCTGTTGCTTTTCCAGTAAATCCATATTCTGTCAACAAATGGGGCAAGGAAGGCTGAGTGTAGTTGAATGCCGATTTTAACTCCATTTGTGCTCCACTTGCTACCGACGTCTGCATTTTGTTTTGTAAATACGCACGCCAAACAAAACCTTCAACTCTTTTCAATTTAATACATCAACATGAGTGAAAACAAACACGATGCAAACATAAATTATGATGACAGCAATCCATGATCTGGCTGGAACACAGCCGCCATTTTAAAGCCAAGAATGTCATGGAAACCTCCAGGGGAAATCACTCTTACACTTTAAAATGAAGATAGCTATGATAGAAAACGAAACAATACTGATTTTAGTACAATTTCTTGTAATTTGTGTGTGCGAGATTTATTAGATAATAGACACCCCTATCTTAAAATTCCTTGTCTTAGCCTTGCTAACATGCCTTTTCAACGCTTGCGTCTAATACTTATTTGGGAGTATTAAGCATCGCTCAGTTTGGTAAGCCCATGGAATTGACATGCAGCTATTTGCAGGAGTCAGCCGGCCGTTCATTGGCTGAACTTATGACCCATGAATAAATTATAACCTCATTTCCGGTTTAGCGGGACTTTCGTTTCCTGTGCAATTGTATTTCTTCTACGGGTTTTTCACGATTTTTCTTAAGTAATCAATATGAAAATTATATATTCGTATTCAGCGTGTCAAACTGTATCAACACACCAAATTTCGTGAGGCTAGCTCAAAAAAAGAAAAAATAACGGTTTTTAACCGTCATATGTCAAGTAATCAATGGGAAAATTATATATTTGTAATCAGCGTGTCAAACTCTATCAACACACTAAATTTTGTGAGGCTAGCTCAAGAAAAGCAAAATAACGGTTTTTAACGGCCATATGTCAGGTAATCAACGGGAAAATTATATGTTCGTAATCAGCGTGTCAAACTGTATCAACACACCTAATTTCGTGAGGCTAGCTCAAAAAAAAGAAAAATAACGGTTTTTAACGGCCATATGTATAAAAGTAATACTATTCACTTAAGTACGTTAAAATAGACCTGCGTTCCAAATTTTATCAAAATCGGTCAAACACTTTAGGCAGAAGATCCAAAAACGTATAAAATCCTTCTTTGAGACTACTTAATTCTTAACGGCTCTAACGGTTTTCTGTTTAACAAAAGTACAACTTTTAATGTAGGTAAACCTTCTCTGACACAACACCAATATAATTGCCCAATGTCAACAAAATCGGCAAAGAAGTGAATGTGTGAAAAGGTCTCAAAAATCGGTTACACTTAGGCTACAAACACACAGACACACAGACGCTGATGGTCTTCACGGTATAGATTTTTTTGGGGGGGGATATGAAAAATTGCATTACCTCCGCTCTCGCTCTGGACAATTACAGGTTACAAATAAATACATCATAAATACATACATTCAGCACATGTATCTGTGCATTAAATGTAGTCTTACACAATCATGCTCGAGCACAGGGAACGATCACGATGGTAGTGTAGTTCATTAACAATAGAGTATTTACTTATATGTAAACAAACCCAAAAATTATTGTAATCGTTCCCTGTGGCTCGAGTTAAGTTGAAACGTCTGGAAGGCAGCATAATCACAGACTGATTCGTAGCTTGCGGCATAGGTCTAGTTTCAGGTCGAGTCGATGTTGAAGGGGTGGGGGAGAATTTTTGAGCAGAAGAAAAAGAAATATTTCGTGTTCTTTTGAGTTTTATGAACGAAGGACCCTGTCAGGGTCCCTGTCAGTTATGTCAGGGTCCCCTGACAACACTACACATTTTTTTGGAAAGGACTTGACTCGAACCAACCTCGTCGTCATGGTGTTGGCTTTGCCATCAACAATCGCCTGCTCAGTTCCATCAACACACCCACTGGAAAGTCTGAAAGACTCATTTCCCTAAGATTACGCACAAAAACTGGTCACGCCAACATAATCTGTGTTTACGCACCAACGCTTATGTCATCAGCAGACGATAAGGACCAGTTCTACAACATGCTAAACGAAATGTATGCCACCATTCCGAAAAACGAATCAGTAGTTCTCTTAGGAGACTTCAACGCAAGAGTTGGCGCGGACCATCAGTCTTGGCCTGTTTGCCTAGGACACCACGGCATAGGCAAAATTAACGAAAATGGACAGCGTCTCCTGGAATTCTGTTCACAAAATGACTTGTGCATTACCAACACCTTCTTCAAATTGAATGACTCAAAGAAAGTTACGTGGCAACACCCAAGATCAGGACATTGGCATCAATTGGACTTGATTATCACCAGAAGGAAAGATCTGAACACGGTTAAATCAACAAGGAGCTTCCACAGCGCTGACTGCGATACAGACCACGCCCTTGTGATCAGCAAAATGCAAACAAAGCCAATGAGAATATTTAGGAGCATCACGAAACGACAACCCAAATTAAACATTACAAAAGCAAAACAAGAAGACTGTAAGAACGCTTTCACAAGAGAATTTAGTAACATCCCGGTAAATGATATGGAATCACCAAGCGTGGATGAAACATGGAACACAATTAAGACCAACATATATAACAGTGCCTCAACAGCTTATGGTACAAAGCCATCTTTCAGACATGATTGGGTTGAAGAAAACTCCACCACACTTCTTCCCCTGTTAGAAGAAAAGAAGAAAATGATGCTTGAATACAAGAAAGATCGCTCGCAAAGCAACAAAGACAAATTCAAACACATCAAGGCAAAGGTTCAAAGTGAAACAAAAAAATGCGCCAATGAGTACTGGACCAACTTATGCTCTGAAATTCATTCGGCCTCTGATGCAGGAGACTCCAGAAACATGTATGAAAAGATTAAAGTTGCACTAGGACCAACCATTTCAAAAAGTGCCCCCATCAAGACAGAAAACGGCCAAGAACTTACCGACAAGAAGGAACAACTGGAGAGATGGGTCGAACATTATTCCAAACTATATATGCAAACGAAAAGCTAGCAAATCAAGGCTTAGACGAAGCAGTCCCAAAGCTACCTGAAATGACGGATCTGGATGTGGAACCAACAATGAAAGAACTCTCTGAAGCCATCCAGGATATGAAAAATGGAAAAGCTTGTGGAGAGGATAACATTCCAGCTGAAGTCCTCAAAGAAAACCTTGAAACACTATTACCACACCTATACCACCTACTAATCGTGTGCTGGAAATCTGGAACAATTCCATCCGATATGAAAAATGCAAATATTGTAACTTTTTACAAGAATAAAGGAGACAAAGGGGATTGTAACAATTACCGCGGCATATCATTGATGAGTATTACAGGGAAAGCGTTCGCCAAAATCATACTCAAACGATTACACAGGCTCGGTGAAAGAATCTTACCAGAATCCCAATGCGGATTCAGAGCAGAACGATCAACTGCAGATATGATATTTACAGTCCGTCAACTACAGGAAAAATGCAGAGAACAAGGAAAACCACTGTACATGGCTTTCATAGATCTGACAAAAGCCTTCGACACCGTAAGCAGACCATCGCTTTACATTGTACTGAAGTCCATTGGATGTCCACCACAGCTATTGAAGCTGATCATCTCCTTTCATGACGACATGAGTGCATGCGTCCAGTTTGACGGAAACATCTCAGGTAAATTTGCAGTGAAGACCGGAGTAAAACAAGGATGTGTACTGGCACCAACTCTATTTGGAATTTACTTTGCAGCACTCCTACAGTTCTCTTTTCAAAACTTAACAAAAATGCTTTGCAAACCAGAGTAGGCTATCCTAAGTTCTAAATCTAATACATGTACACAAACCTCCCTTATCACAGTTTAGCCTGAGACTTGAACTGAGCACTGACAGTACCCGCTAAAAAAAAAAGTAGAATTAAGGCGGATATCTTCTGCTCATTCTAAAAATGAGACAAAAGTAAAATCAATTAAAAGTTGCACTAAGACTCATCTGAAGCCGGTCTGCTTTTGCAGACCTCAGAACACAGTAATTTCTTTCTATTCTCTGCGTTACTGGTTACCAGTGGTACACTGGTGGTAGTGGTAGAAGAGTGATATGGATGAATCGTGAGATACGGTATTTTCATCGCTTAGTTCTGTTCTTTCGCAATTTTTATTCCTCACATTGCTATCAATACAAAAGGCATGTACATGTAGGCCTACTTATTAGCAATCTCCTAAATTGTTGTTGCGGTCTGCACTGCCTTTCGCTGCTGTGCGTTCATGTTTAATGTTTTAACAATTGGGGAATCATTTGCCTCTATTGTTTTTCCTTTTAAATTTTGTCTCCCGGGATTCGTATTGTCAGTTCTGGGCCGCATTGTTTCTCAGCGCAGTATGGCTGAGTCAGCATGTGTTCGTCCCTAATGAGGACATCACGAGCACTATTGATTTTCCGTGCTGTATGTTATTTAATGTCAACTGTCTTGTATCTGTACCATAATTAGCTTCTTTTTTTTCTTTCTTTCTTATATCGAGTAGTAAAGTGGCTTGGCTAATGCTCTTTTTGCCCAGTAGGCCTACATTAGTGTGTGGCAAATGCACACACAAATGAATCGTGTAAATTACATGTAACACTGTATAAGATATTAGCACTTGGTTGCTTAAATGGCTACATTCTTTTTTGAAATTTAACGGCGAATACATAACTTCAAACCAAGGGCTGGGATTTCGAGGTTGCCGAAAAGTTGAAGCAGAGGTTAATCTTTTGTTGTTGTTTTTTCAAATATCCATAATATAATAATTTGATTAAAACTGGCATTACTAAATTTCTAACCAATGTCATGCTAAAATACGGTCTTGCACTTTAATGTAGCCTCCCCCCCCCCCCTCCCCCCACACACACAGGTTACTGGTTCAGGAATTTATTGCATGTCCATCAGCTCCACTGATTGTGTAGTTTGCTGAGGTATGAGGGCCCCTGGAAAAATCGAGGTTCGACAATGCAAACCGAAACTAAAATTAAAATGAGAAAAATAAGAAAGGCTAAAGCAATAAATTTTGTTTGCTTAAAAACTTTTTTTTTAAAGGTGGGGGGGTGTGGCAGAAGGGGTTCAAATTCAAGTTTGCTTCCACTGGAGACGATCCTTAATAGTAGTACCACTACATGTACACTTGTTACATGATTGCATTTTTATGTCACTCTCTGTCTGACTAACTCTAGCATCTCCTGGTGATACTGGCCCAAGTTGTTGGCAAGGTGCATTGACCAAATGTCGACAAGTCGAGGACCGTAGTCGAATTACAAAGCCATGTGAAGTAGACAAAATATTAACTTGTGCTCACTGTTCAGTTAGTTGTTGTTTTTTTATGTACAACACCAGGGTCCCCTGACAACAGAACCCCCCCCCCCCCTCTCCCTTTTTTTTTTTTAAACAGGACGGCAAATTGAGTACAATAATGCATTGTGTTTTGGATACTCGTATGAAAATTATGCAACAACAGAAAGCCAGAGCACACTGCTGCCTAACAGTAACATAATTATGTTTAGAAATTCTTCTTCTTTCGTTCACCAATGTAAATCTGCAGATTTGTTCTTTTAAGAAAATCTACGGTTTTCTGCAGTTCTGGCAAAGCACCATAGAGTTTGATATTCAGGCCGGTGGGCTTGGGCCAATATTATGTTTCTCGCAGTGCTGAGAAAAGTGTGCAGTTCTGCAATATAACGCTGAGTTTTGAGGAAACTGGCTGCACTCACATACGGCAGGTGTTCCTATTTTAAACTTGGTGAACATATGGTGGTGGAGCCTATTGTGGCGAGTTCTTAGTCTGAACAATATCATTTGATCCTCTCTGTTAGAAATTAAATCATTTATTAAACGTCTCTCCAGCACTTACAAACAAACAAACACCCACCCATCCACCCCCCCCCCCCCCCACAAACACACAAAATCAAGATACCCATTTGGAGAAGAGGGCGGTAAAGTAGCTTATCCAGACAACTGTTGCTGCTTCTGTCTGCTTCATTATGGGATTCTCTAGTTTTCCTTACATGGGCACTTGGCAAAACTGGTTTCTTGCTGTGGAAGTTCTCAGCAAAGGATTATTCACACGGTCGAAGCTCGGCCTATTCATGGTGTGGGCAGAGCTGTAACAACAATGGTCACGACTTTTGTCTCTATTGATCTATGTTCCCATCGTCTCCCTGTCCACCTTTTCCTACTCGTGTATCAGCAGTGAGCATGCAAGACGTTTCTTCAGCTTGCTCGCGACATAAAAGTAGCACAAACAATGCACTTGGTAAATTACATGCAGACTTCACTGAATTCAATCAGCCGTTCTGCACTGCTCCGATGTCGAACACTTTCCCTGGTGAACTATGCGTTTTGCTCCATTTTTTTTTAAGGAGACAATTTTTTTCTTCGTCCTTTGAGATTGTCTTCTTATTCCTTAGCAAGCGTCTCTGATTTCTGGAACTTTTCTGCTGCCGTAAAAAAGAATACAATCATGTACACACTGTAGATTGTCAATGTAAAGTGTGAAGTTTTGATTTGGTAGTCTGCCGTAAAGGATTTAGCAATATTGGAGTTGGTTGACTTTCAAATATTCAACTTTGTCTTGTCTTTTTTTAACCAAGCTGAAATTCCAGTTAAATGTTATTGATACATTTAATATAAATTATTAAGTTTTATTGTCTTGGATTTACACCCCCCCCCCCCTCCCAGTGTGGAGAACTGTATGATACCAGCACCTACGCAGGTTTCTATATTTGGACTGGTTTCAAACCTGAGCCTTTGACTGTGAAACATGACATCAAGAGACCCCAGTCATGTAATACAAAATGAAGGTATACGACAGTATGATTTGGTAAAATTTAAAACAGAGTCCTGTTAATTTGCCACTTGTCATCATCAGATAATTACATGTAACTGAGATGATGTATCCTCTCTTGATTCTACTTCTCTTCATCACAGCAAATATCAAAATATTGAATTGAATTAATGGTCAGGTAAATGCTCACAGATATCGCAGGAAAACCTGCTATAGTAGTACATGTATACAGTAGTTTAAGAACCTGTGTTGGGTCTTTATCAGAAATCATTTTCAATTTTCCTACAAATTTCAGCAGAGTACAAACTGGCAACTTACACATGTACACTGTTATTAGTTTCCACCTTAACCTGCCACTCACATCAATATTAAAAATCCACCGCAAACAAACAGCAGAGAAAGATATATTGTTTTATTCTGAAGACTATTTTTTTTTTTTCTCTTAAGTAGATGATACATGAACTAAACTTTCTTGATATTTCTGTGGATTGTTAAACCCAAACAAAATAGACCATGAAAGAAGAAAAGAAAGTACAGGAAAAATAAACAGAAAGAAAAAGAAAAAGGAGGCAGTACAAAATTTACCAAGTTTTCTGTTTTAAAAATTACAATCGCCTTATAAACAAAGCTTCGGGCTTCATGATTCCTACTGCTATACAAAAGCAATTCTGAATTCATACTTCAGCTAAAATAGTCATCTGATACAGAACTAAATTGAAAATATAAATGAATATGTGAATATATTTGTGATTGCTAAGTGGACAGAGAAAAAGATCCAAGTCCCCACACCACATAGGCACAGTCCTGCCCATTGTCATAGCCCTGGCAGTGGCCAGCAATGGAATGCTGGGTTAAGTGTGGCATCTACAGGGAGAACTCAACCTTTGCTTAGCTTGACTTAAAAAAAACTGGACCCTGAAAGATAGTGATCGAGTGACGTAAAGGTGTGCTTATGCTTTCATGAAGATGACTGACTGACTGACCAATAACCCTCTACAATCTTGGAAGCCACAAAGTGATACATGATAAGATATCTAAAATAAATGCACACTGTACAACCATTTGACAGCCAAAATCTTTTAACAGCCAGTTGTTGCAGGTATTTATTTACTGAGGTTTAATTTAATTACAGGAGCGTGAAAAGGATCATTGCTGCTGGGGTGTGATTGTAATTGTCTTACAATAGTATTTTTACACTGTTTCAAGGTACAGGCAATGCATTCCAATGATCGAGACAGATAAGCCTGTGTTCCATTTGGCAAGTCAGACTGGCGACTGCTGTAACTAAGTGTCACTTTGCTTAATAAAATCTGTACGAGGTGGCCCCTTTTTCAGCTCTGACTATCAATATGCTGCAACAAACCACTATGACCTTAGGCTAATGAATGCCCAATCATTGTCCTGTCATTATACACCGCACTGCCATGCACCAACTACTGCCCATCTTTGTTGGGCAATCAGTTCTGTCCAATGACTGACCACTGCCGGACATTTTCTTGGCCTTACATGTCACGTAGACAATGAGACAAGAAAAACCCATAAAGTCAATCAACATTTGCTCAGCTGTATCCATATACACTCATGTATACATACACACATACCCCACAAACTTTATATGAGAAATAAGCACTCTTGATAAATAATGCATATTCTGCAGTCACATAAAATGTGTTTACATACGAAGTTTTCAAAATACAAGTAGAAAAGGGGGGAAAAAAAGTGCAAAGGTGGATGACAAAAGCAGGAAATGGTAACATTTCCAGCCTTCATCATTCAGAGGGAGGGGTGGGACGGTGGAGGGACAGGGGTAGGGGATACAGCCAGGTATGAACAAGCAAAAAATGTACAGATAAGAAAAGCGTTGTCTCAGGCAGAAAGGTAAAGGCTAAACTGTAACAGGACCACATTGGAGATCCGGCATACATCCAACCTGGAGGGCCAGGAAAAAGAAGACAAATGCAGAAAGATTGCCTTAGCCATTGCCATTCACTGACTGTATTTAACATGCAAATAAAAAAAAAAATTGACATTGCATACTCAAGATCACACAACTGACTGGCCAACTGAGGCTGTTGTAATTCCAGCCAAGTCAAAAGTCATGCTTTACAGCTTTACAATCACCGCCCATCCACATCTTGGCTGGATCAATTACACTGGAATTTTTGCTCAACATGTTATACATACAAGGTTTACAATTCAATCATGTAATGTTCATTTGCTCGTCCAGCAACTGGGGGTCACAGACAGCCCAGGCCTGGGGCCAATAGATGACACTGACAGACAAATCCTGTAGAAACAGTGGCCCAGATCCTGCTATAGTCCATCCTAGTCCCTCCCCTCTCCTCTTCATCTACAAATGGTTTAAGAAAAGTTCTAGTGGCAAGCTTGAGCACACAGAAATACACAAACAAGGGTGGCAATGACAAGATATTAAACCAAAAAAAAAAAATAGTAGTTACAACCCGATACTCAAACCTTAACAAAAAAGAAAATGCAACAAAAATCAATTTCTCTGTCTGGCCTCAACTAGCCACATGGAAACACACACCGCTTTCTGTTAAGAATCCCAGCAGCTTTTCCTTTTGATACAAAACTATCCAATATCTTAGAATACATTTCAGTTTTAGGTATGCTTCATTCAAGTACATACAAATTGCACACAAAAAAAAAATAAATGCAGAGAGCATCAGAGAACAGAGACAGTTGGAATGGATAGGGGATGGGTTAGATGTATTGTTACTCCAATTCGAACAGGTGATATGGGCCTGCACAAACTCCATCAACACATTACCTTACCAAGACAATAACTGACTGCCACACAGAAGGGTCATCCAGTAACTTTTATAACAAACTGATTGTATCAGAGATAAGTATCTCTACCACTGACACTTCTTGCCCTCCCCATGCAGTGTTCTGAGATACTGAACCTGTTCCAGTTCATTAAATCTGATGACCATCAGCCAAAACATCCACACATCACCTATTATCTGAATATGCAAATGGCACTCTCTATAATCCATCCCAACTCAATTACAACAGGGCTCTCAGCCCAGCAACATTATTCACATCAAGCAGAGAAAACAAGTCCCCACATCCCAATAATGCTGGGATCTAGTCCCTTCCTGTAATCAACATCCATGCTGTACACCACCACTTATATATATGGGCAGAGCGCTCTGGGTATAGATACACTACTGGTCATTAAGCAAGAATATAAGCAGGCAAGCACTCTCAGACACACACAAGATCAAGTCAGACTGGATACTAATTGCCTTGCTATTACAGTCAACAGGACTAAATTCAGTAAAAAGTTACACAGGAGGAATGAAATGGGTAAATTCAACCTTCTGCAACAAAAACTGGCTATCTCTACAAACACAAAATTGCAGCAACAACTCGGTGGCTGCCATCATTTGACCATTCACTCTTTTTCTTCCACACTTGGCGAGCACCAATGAAATGAACCATGCTATCTGTCAATCTCTCGTTACAAAATGTTATGGCACTGACATGGGTCAGGCTAGTGACAGAAGCACATAGATGACATACAGAAAATTATGATTTGTGCATCAGCCAACACTCACTCAGTCACAAACCAGGCAATACAATGCAAAGTCCGACTGTAATGTGATACTGTCAGATTGAAGACAAAACGAGGTCAGATGTAGGCAGCACTACAGATTGCATCTGAGGGGTTTGGTTTGTTTTTTGGTCAGTCATTATCTGAATGATAGAGTGAAGATCACATCTGACTGATATAACATGCGTATAAAACAATAACAAGTGACATTCATTAATTGCTAACAGAACAGGCATTTGGTTCTACATGGACTCAAATTCATCCACTCTCTGCTTCGTGTTGCCTTGTCTGATCTGCTTCAGTGTCTTATATTTGTCACGGCCTTGTCTCATGTTCTCCTGATGCAAGAGATCAACGGCGTTTTGTTTGGTCTTTTCAGCATCCAGGTCTTCCTTCAGGGCCTGTGGATTGGTCAACATAAATTTGTCACTGACAGGCACATAAACACAGCAAATTTAGTGCTGCTACAACTACATTACTTAAAACCAAAAGCCACTATACTATTAGAGAGCTTGAAAAATGAAAGAGCCGGCTGCACCTGATAGGCAACCGATTTCCAGAAAATCAGTTTAACAATATCGATCATTAGCATTTCATAGACAAAACGCAAATAAATACTGGGTAAGAACTTAACATTACACACAATGCTTTCTTTTCCTGTTGCTTTCTATTTTTTTTTATTTTCACACATAAAAAAAGTACTTCATTTTTCATGTGCTGACTCGTGGCTAAGACCAGAGCTCCTCTATACTAGCAAGATACCCCAGCTGAACAGTAATAAAAGCAATTTAAGAATTTACATGCAGGTTCATGCAAAAGCTGTAATTCATTACAATAATTAATCTGATACACTGAAGGTAACTAGGCAGCAATGCCAAAAACTTCAGGCACAAGAATTTTTCTCATTTTCTAAATAGTTCAATTGTGGACTGTTTTTGTCTAAATAGTTCAATTGCGGGGATTATTCTTGGCACTGGCTACTGAAACATCAAAAATGATGCATGGCAAAATGATAAATTCTTTTTTTTTTCTGTTAAGAGGAACAATGGAAAACCCTGGCTCCTTGCACATTCTTACATTCAGACCTGTAAGTGGCTGGTGACAAAACAGTCTGAAATTTTTTCGGTACCGTGCTCCGAAACATGGCCATCGTAGTCAATAGCATTCGTACATTTTCGCCAATTTACCTTTCCGACATTCGCCTGTTTATTATTAAGTACCGCATATCGAAACATGGCCGCCATAGTCAATAGCATTTGTACATTTTCGCCACCTTACCTTTACGACATTCGCCGGTTTATTATTAAGTACCACATCGGAAAAACGACGTTGTATAAGATCGGGTCGGAATTTTTTGCTTTTTTATTTGGTCGTGATAAAATAGTCAGAAATTTTACAGGTCTGTACATTTGTTAATGTTATCCCTGGAATGAAGACACAAAAAAGTCCACAGCGGCATAGTTACAGACTGGCTGAACCAACAACTTACCTTGAGTTGTTCTTGGAGCCGTTTGTCCTTACTGGCCTGCGTTTCTCTGTCCTCTTCTGGTCTGGGCATGGACAAGGCATTCTCATCCACAGTCAGTGCGGCATCTGTTCCAAAAAACACATCAACAATGACCCAATAAAACAGGATGAATGTGCTCAAATCAGCACACCTATAATCACCACCCTCTCTTCCACCACAGCCAAATACATGTCTGCAGAAAAATCAACTCGACGCTGATTGCTTGAAACTGGAAAGAGCCTTAGCCTATTTAACCTGCCTGACAATATTCAGTG
Source organism: Onchidella celtica (assembly GCA_963931925.1). Classification (NCBI taxonomy): domain Eukaryota; kingdom Metazoa; phylum Mollusca; class Gastropoda; order Systellommatophora; family Onchidiidae; genus Onchidella; species Onchidella celtica. Next base: position 61,703,499 of record OZ007570.1, on the reverse strand, counting down.
AGAGTTATGCCAAACCTGTGTCTTATGAGTCTCCAGTAAATGGCAAAGGAGAGGATACCCTCAACATAGTCACAACAACCATAACAGCATTAGGAACATCGTTGATATGCAGTACTTTCAGATGCGTAACAAATTTCTCAATGATGTACTGTTTAAGAACCAAAAAAAAAAAAAAAAAGATTAACAAAAATCAAATAAAATTAGAAAAAAAAAAAGAAAAAAAGAAAAATGTCTGTCAATGATTTTGCTGATCACTAACCAAATTCTTTAGTGTCATCGCCCTCGTTCTCCTCCCCTTCATCATGCTGGTCTTGCATCTCAGAGCGCACCAAAAGTTGGGCTTGCAGTTCCTGTTCCCTCTGCTGGCTGTGGGTCATGACACGTGCCAGTTCACTTTCTTTCTCCTCTGCGCTCTTCTTGGCAGTCTCCAGCTCAGTGTGCAGAGTGGACACCTCACTTTCCCTTGCTTCAATATCATTCAGTCGCTCATGGAGGGAAGCCTGTGTGGCAGCAAGCTCAGCGGCCTGTGGGGACAGATTGTGTTCATATCCACAATGTATCTTACATGAAGAGCACATGCACACAGAATTTAAGCATTGCTGTGACTGCTGATGTCATGGGAGAAACGGGACATACTATGTCGAAACATAATTAGAAACAAATGGATAACGGACATAAAACAATCCACGATGACTTCAGGGATGGAACCAGGCCACAAAAAAATTTCCTGAACTTTTCTGGCAAGTGCTTGTTAAACGCGAATGTAAAAGATGACTAAACAATACATACAGGCATGTCAATAATATCATCAGGAATCTGTCCCTGAGATATGATTGATAAGTATGAATGACATGAGCTGCCATCTTTATCCTGAGTCATTTCTCACTTGACTGCTGAAACCACACCATTTTAGATCTAGATGGTCTACACTGTAAGTTTACATGCTACCAAAACACAGTTTATTACCAGTGACTTTATCCAAATATTTGTTTAACTAATCATACCCAATGCAAGGTAGAGCTCACTTACTTTGGTAATCCTCCCACCTTTTTTTAACAAACAAGCTCTACTTCAAGTCTAATATCCTACCTAATATTGCTGACAACCCCCTACCTACCAAGTCACCATTTATCCTGAATGAAACACTGAAAAGAAAGGTATGCTAGGTGTAATCTTTTTCTATTTCTATGTCTAAGCTACATTTTGAAAAACGCCACTCTGACATTGCACCATCGTGACAAAGTCTCTTTGTCAGTGCCTGGTTCTAGATATAGTGTAGACCTAGGTCTAGAGTCTAGTTCTTTACTTTTACTTGAAAGATGCCATGAAAATTGAAGACTACTATGACTATCACTAACACTACCTTGAAATTTCATCTCACAGGCTTCACCAGTTATAAATCCAACAGAAAATCACTCATTAGTTATGAAAACGATCACACTCGATGTTTCATCACATTATCTCTCTTTGCGGATGCTGGATCTATCTGCTCAAACACAATGGAAAGAGCTGAACTGACAGACTGTAGGGTAGCCTAGACCTACACAACCAAAAGTACCCGCGGCGGAAGACCAAAGTGCCAACTTGCTTATTCCCAGTAATCAGCGTTTTCCGGCAATTGCTTTTTTAATGCTCTTTTTGCAGTTCAGCTTTTTTGCTGGACAAAATATCAATAGCGTGGGGATAAATGATGATGGGGAAAAAATTTCCGGAACCGGTTCAATCCGTGTCTTGCTGTTCAAAATTTCCCCAATGAAATGTGGAATATTGGGTCTCCCGGTATGAGTTTATCTGAGCTTTGCTGCCTGGTGCCACCAAGAAAGCAATTCAATGAAAATGCACAGTCCTGACTATTAGCTTTGGTGACATGGTCTTGACAGAGGGGAGCCTGTGGTTTATTAAAGCAGAAAGTCTAGGAATGCAGGACAATTAAGTCTAACGAATGCGGAGTGATAAACTACTCACAAGTCTTTCCCGCTCAGACTGTTCCATCTCATGTGATCTTTCAATTTCTCTTTGCAGCTCTTCAGCTCTTCTCCTCTCCTCATCCAATTCATCTCTCAGCCGAGTTAGCTCAGCCACTTTCTCATCTCTGTCTCTGATCATAGCCTGCATGTCTTCCAGCTCTGTTGGGTCAAAAGGTTGTCATTGCAAGTTTTAAAGTGACAAAAAAAAAATCTTAAGGATAAAAAGTACAGTAAAGTTGTAAATTTTGATTTTCTTACTGAGATATGACTCATTGCAAAATAAGAACAGCCCAAATCTACCTGCCAAAGTATAGTTTTTAAACTGCATAATAGCTATTTAAATGTGCAAAACTGAATACTACTCAATGAAGGAAAGTTGTTTGTCACATCGAAGTTGTGTGATATGTCATGTGTACACATTTCTTTCTTTTGTTTCAGTTTATTAGAATTAGTGCCCTTGATTTAACAATGGCGATTGTTTTTGTCAGTGTGCACACGAAAAGTCGGACGCAAACTCATTAAATATCGACCATAATGCGCCTTAGCCCACGCCAATACCGATTTTCAGCCTAATTTCTTTATTATTGGTGAAGATGCGACTGTTGGAACAGCCACATGCACTTTTACAGCATGTAATTATCTAAATAGATCCACGAAATAACAGTGTGCACACACGGACAACAAAAACCCTCGAAAAGAAAATAAACTGATTTAAAGTGAAAAAAAAACGATCACATTTTTATTGCCCAAAATCGAATAGTAAATTCTTTATCTTTATGAAATGATGTGTTTTAAACCTCTAAGATACCATTATTGGTCACAATTTAATTGACAGTTCATAACAGGGTACAAACACAGGTAGATTTGGGCTGTTCTTATTTTGCAGTGACTCATATAAACACTTTTTTTTCTTGAATGGCTTGAAGTTGTTCAAAAGACTACTTACAAACACAATATCAAGGCACAATGTCACGTTATTTCCTCACCAGAACACTCCTTTCACTGCTTATGCTTAGCAAGTTATTCATTGGATTTATAATACTGATATCCAACACCAGACACATGATCTGATCCTACAACAGGTCACTATCAACGCATCTCGACAAAATGAACAGAAGGCCAGCAGTGTTTCAACATTGGACAAATATGTAGTTTCGGAGAAAGGGAATTGGCCTTACCTTTCATTCTTTTTTTCTGTTCCTCCTCCATGATGCGGACCTTTTCTTCCAAGTCCTTCCTCATTTTATCTGATTCTTCACGTTCTTGGCGCATCCTGGCCAACTGAGCTCTGTGGGAGGGAGCCAACAGAAAACAATTCTCAGTTCTATTCTCACTTAACTCTTTGCCTACCAAGGGGTTTCTCTCCTTTGGACTGACCTATTTTTATGACCTGCTTTCAGAAACACACCCCCCTCACTTAAATCATGGATTTAGAGTTTATATTCAGGAATAATATGTATGTGTTGCATATGCACAGAAAGCTAAGATGATGAACCTTACAAATATGCAATTTAAATTTTATTCTGAAACAAAAAATATTGATTTGCTGTGGGAGAAATGATTAGATGCAAAAAATTATGACGTCAGTATGCAACAAATTTTCAACTTACAGCCAGCAGATCTCTGCAATATTTAATCCAATTGAATTGAAACTTCTACAGTATGTGTATAATCCATGTGTGAATTGTCTGTGAAAATTTGATACAAGTCCACCCACAAATAAAAAAGTTATGATAAAAATTCGCGCACAATCAAAACAAGAAAATTGCTGTAGGCCTAGGCCTAGACCTGTGAGTGGCATATAAAACACGTCAAATTTTACTGTTTATGCTGAAGCTTCGTATGCCAACGTTTGAAACATTGACCTTTGCACAAAATGAGGGTTACAGCTTGCTGAGTTGGTCTTTCATAGGCCCCTTTCCCTTCCCTGCACACTGGCACAGCTGACTGACCGCGCCCACTTTCACTTCATCGTTACTGCTACTCGATGCGTAATCTTCCTCGCTTGTGACATTCCTGCCGTCAACATCACTGTCACTCAACACTTCTTCTCAGACCTCCTGAGCCCATATATCTAGCATTTCTCTAGCCTTTTCGGCACAAAAACGTTTGGGAGGCCGACTATCTGATGGTCTAGGCTCCATGTTGAACACAACACACTTGGAACTACACACAACAATGCTCAAACAAGTTCATAAAATCAAAATTCCTGCATCTTTCTTTCTCTCCAATCACTAAAATGAAGTTCAAGGGTCATTTCCTGTTGCCGGTTAATATGTTGGCCAGGACGTTTTGCAAGAATAGGCCAAATTCATAGGTCTACATGCCGAGCCGTGAACCACGGCTCACGGTCCAAAATTGGAAGTGGCTCGAGCCGCGAAACACGGCTCACGGTAGGCAAAGAGTTAAGTTTCTTTCTTCTTTCATACTGACATCACCAGCATAGAGGGGTTTGCATTCCAATAACCTTACACGAAGTTGCAAACTATTTCTAGGGATTGGAAAGCAACTGAGAAAAAGGATACTGGAAAATCAATATTGACAGCGAAAGTCTAACACCCTCCCCCCCCCTATCATTTATTTTCTCCATTCACTTATTAATTTTTTGTACTTCTGCAAAGAATAAATGCTTTAAAAGAACACACGTCCACCTTACTGGAGCATGGGGTATAGGTAGAATGCGCATGACATCAGAGTTTTTGTTTTGTACTTCCACCAAACAAGATGGCCGGTGGATCAGCTGATGAGTGTAACTTCGAGATGTGTCTAAGCAGTTAAAATGCCTGCTGGTTGCATTGCAGTAGACTGTTACGACAGGGGTGAAGAGGATGTATCCAAACTGGTCCGATTCCCTACCATCCGTGTAAACGAGAAAGGAAGTGAAAGAATTGACCGAACGTCTCCCATGTGCGTATACACACGTGGCATTGTTTACAGTAGTGAACTCGCCGGGGATTGGCTCGCAATGCCTTAAGTGGGTCCGGACAGACAAGATGGTGGATGTGCGCATTCTACCTATAAGCAACAACCAAAAATAACATTTTTGCTGCTACAGTGTCTTTCTTATTACAAATTTGAAAAAGAATGCAACTGGCAGTGACATTTTGCATTTCAAGAGGATTGATGCACGTAGGATGGGTAAATCCTCCAGGTGTCAGAGGGTGCATGTGAGTATTCCTACCTTTCTTGCTGCTTTGCCAGTTTGTCTTCTCTAGCCTGGGCTTTCATTTGTTGGACTTCAATGGTATCTGGTTTTCTCCTCCTCATGTACAGTTCATGGTTGCCCATACACAAAGCCAAGATACGTTTGTTGATGCGCAATCGTGGGGCATAGAAAACAAAGTCCTGAAAAACAATAAAAGGAGTTTTGAAAACTCCCTCATTTATCTTGGGTACAAAATACACTCTTACAGGCTACTAACCATATAACACGTGAAAGATCACATTTGGACAAGGTCCTCAGTGGAAAACCACAAGCATTTGTCTTACCAACCTTAAACTACTGAAACTTTGCTCTGATAGAGGTAAATGGTCATGTAACTGACGAATTCATTATGTGTGACAATGTCAAATACAGAGAAATGTAATAGCAATAAAAACTATTATAAAGAGTTTTGTCTATAATTGACAAAAACCTTTAACCTGAATCTTTTGTCTGGCGTTAAGTATATAAGCCTTATTCACTGCAATTTTAATACAACCCACCCTCCATTAATGTATATAATATGTAACAAATTTCCCTAACTGTTTTATTTGTTAATCACTTACTGGTGCCCTTTTGTCTATTGGCTTGATGACAAATTTCTTGTCATTGAATGAAATATTCCTAATCTCACTCCAAGGGAAACCTATCCTTGGTGTTAATCTGCAACAAAAAACAAATCACAAAAGTTATAAATAATTCCATCCAAAAAGTTGATAAGACAATTTCTGATATTTTCATTTTCTGTTGGTCTCAGTGCCGTTACAATATGATGAATGGAGTCACACATGAACAGCAAATCTAAAAAATTCAGAATTTCAACAACCTGTACAACTTTTGAGAAATTTACTGTATTTTGTAGCCAGTAATCAGCAGTCATCCCAAATCATAAAAATTACTAATACCCTGTGAGGTACATTACTGAAAGGCTCACAAGAAAAGAAAGTAAATGGTTTGGAACATCTTTCAATTTTACTTGCCTTGAATGTGGTCCACATATGATGGAGAAGAAAAAAATTTAATCTACCACATTGAAATTCTGATCAATAAATTGTCTTCACTTCATTGTTCTATTTGCTCTTAGGATTATACTTACTTGTCGTCTTTCTCATACACATTAAGACCCAAAGCATCAACTCCTAATAGCAAATCTGTGCCTTTTTTGTTCTTGATTTCAAAATAATTGACCCCGTACATCTCTAGATCTTGCGCAATCTTCAGGTACTCAATCATTGCATCTTCTCTGCAAGAAAATATTCATACAGTATAAGAACTCACGCAATCTCAGGTACACATCACTGCATTTTCTCTAGAAGAAAATATTTATAAACATAAGAATTATGACAGATATATTGATTTAAAAAAAAAAAATTAATACAAGGACTTGATTTCCTCTAGTGCTACACATGTTCATGTTGCAAACAGCTTCTCTAAGACATGCTAAAAGCTTAATCACAAGGTTTGAAAATACCCTCTTTCTATAAATAGCCAAAGTTCTGAAAGTTTTTTTTTACTTCAGTGCCATGTACCACTCCCTCCCCAGCTTACCTGAGCATGCCCTTGTGTTCTCCGTACCAGCTTTTGATTCTGTCTTCCCACTGTTCCTTGGTTAACTTGTGTTGATCATAAACTCTGTTCAACAGAAGAGTAGGATAATCAATTAACCACTTTCATTAAAGGAAAAAGAGCTGATCACATCTTCAGCATCTCAAAGAAAACATCCCTCACTCCAACCCTATCACAGAAAAAGAACTTAAAATATGACAAGTCACAAGCTGGACATAATCAGACACAAAGTTATAAAGACTTTAGAGAACTGTCTACCAAAACATTCATAAAATGAGGCACATAAATCAAAAGCTAAATCACCACCAATAAGAGTGGCAATTATGAGCAGTGCCAATAGTTATGATTTACAGATCAATGTTCTTAAACGTGAGGGTGTTGCAGGCCAATCTTGAGAACAATGTGTATGTCTGGTGTTTGAATATCTTATGCCAGCAACTGACCTCTGTGGAAGCAACCTGTCATTGGCAAGAGCACCAGGTTTGGGGGAGTCATCTGTAAGGTCTCCATATTTTGCTTGGCAAGCATAAGAGGCCAGTAAAACAGCTGTCTCTGGCGGACAGTAGATCTCATCTGATAAGATGCCTTCTTTTACTTGAAGAAAGAACATTTTCTGAAAGAAGATTTGCAACAAGAAAAACTTAATGAATAACTACAAAAAATTCATTTATCAGCCCAAAGATTTATTACTATCCTGGCCATCAGAAATTGTATCAGAAAGGACTAAATGTGCGGGTTCAGTGCAACCTGATAATCACATCAATGCAAGCATGGACAGTGCAAACAAAGTAAGTGTGATCTGCTCTGCTGAACAATAAAATTACAGCTCTTTCACCTGCTCCCAAAAAATGGAGAGCTCATACTTGAGAAATCGCAAAGGCTTGTTCCCCAATTTCATCTGTGGTATTTCATCCTTGACATAACAAGGCAGTTTCTTTTTGTTTTGTTTTCAGACATGTTGCCAGCTAGATATCTGCAGTTTCCTTTGACAATAATTTATAATGGTTGGACAATAACAGTGATTTAATGTTTTGCTCTCCTCACCCCCTAATTTGCAAAGTCACATTCAAACAGAGCAGAATCTGTCTAAAAAGCGTTTATTACAGGTTTAGGGCAGAGCTTTGAAATACAAAAGCTGCTTGAGACATAATAATGACCAGAGACTTTCAACTGGAATGAAGTTCAAAGTATCATTAACCGTTCTACAATCTCACTTACCTGAGTAATATCTTGAATCAATTCTTCTGATACATCTTCAGGGTAAAATTTGGCGCGAAATTTGAACTGAAGAGGAACTTCTTTCTTAACATCTTGGCTCATAACCTGAGGAAATAAATTTTTGGGGTCAGGAATATGCAAATTTTGACACAATTTTATCTTGTAAAATGACATGACATTGTTAATGTCTGTTATTTCAGCGGACATTACACATGAAAAAAAAATAATAAATCAATAGAAATATAAACTCCTCTGAGAAAATATATAAACCTTACTTCAAGTTATCTCTTGGAACAGCCAGGAAACTGCTACTTTGCTGGAACAGTAGTTTAGAATATACTTTAAAGAGACGAGGAGAATGGTTGATAAATTACTGCATAGAGATCTTAGTAGATCTGGTATGGGAGGGGGGAGGGTCTTGTCTCCTGTTACAGCAATTCCTATTTTTCAAGGACATGTCAAAAAGTCCATGCAGTTTCTGTTTTCATGAAGTTAATCCTATCAATATTTTAAAAAAACAGAACCCTACCAAGTGCTCCAAAAGTCCACACACAGGAACTCACTTTTTTGTTTAATTTCAGCCATGTGCTGTAACCTTTGCTGTCAATGTACTGAAGACCGAAAAACCAAATTTCTCTGAGGCCAATTGTTTTCACCACCTGGAGAAATAAGCATTTAGAGAAACAATGACATTAACATTACTTACAATACTCATGACATTATTAGAAATTGAAAATGCATTAAACAATAAAAATGGCAACCAAAATCTACTTTTTACTAAAAATCAAGTAAAAATGTGTCATTTTAATAAACATATCTTCTGGAATGGTTTTTGTTTTTGTCAAGTAATGTAACAAAACAGGCTCAATAACCACCACATAGTGGTCAGAGAAATAACTGACTAAAGAACTTTCAAACTTGTGTACAATAGACCAGTTCTGAAGTTGTGAAGCCCAACCTAAACTTACGTCCCGAAATTTCACAGAGAATTACATGTCACTTTTCAATTCTTTTACTTTAGCATAACATTGGGAAAATGACAATATTCACAAACAAAAGATGGAATTTACTAACCTGGTCGAAGAGCTGTTTGCCAGTGGTGCTGTGCTGGATGGCAAACTCCAGCTCAGCATCCATGGTGGTGACACGGACATTGATGTGCTGTTCAAAAATCAAAGACGTGAAAGTAAGAGAAGAGTTTACGCAGTTTTGCATCTAGCTAATGAATTTGGGCTAATCTGTACTTCCTATCAGACTAGACAACAACTGCCAATAAGCCATGCACAGTAATTGTGCTCTTTGCTCCCACCGTCTTCAGGTAAATGTGGCTTCATTGTCTAGGATAAGCAAAAAGATTGCCAAGCTGGAACTCAAAAGGCCCAGGTATTTTTACTACTGAAGAAAACTTCAACATGGTATTTCTGAAAGATCAAGGACAATCTGCATAGCACAGCACCAAACCTTCAGCTGAAGAACATTTTTCACTTGATACAGCATCCACTGCATTTTGAGCTGGGCTGTCTTATTTATCATGTATTAAATAAAGTAATACTTCGTCTCCTGGTCATCTATACACTAACTGCCAATACAATGACTAATAATATACTAGTATATTTTTGTTGACAGGTACTTTTTCATTCAAAACTATGTACTTACTGGACGTGGCATTGTGATAGGCAGACAAGCAGCAACTTGCGACTACAAACTTGTCAAAAATACCACGCTGTCTCAGCTCCTCACAACACTTGCTGACAACCTAATAAACAGATGACAATAATAAATAATACAATGAGCACATGAAGTAAAGACACCAATTTGCCTAAACAGAGAATCCCTTTCTCTGCCTGAATCTTTTGTGTTTTCCGGTAACTATACAAGTCACACTTACTTTTAACCTGCTGTGTAAAGCGACTACATCATGTATGTTAATTTAAAACATCTATATCTACACGGTCCATGCCTCTTAACATGAAAGAATCAGAATACAGTCTATGCCTTCAAATTTAAATTAGCCTACAAATTTTCACAGGATGCGCAACAGTTATTATTCGCTCAAGTACAGCATGGACTGAATGTTTCTGATAATAATGAAATATTCCAGTTGTGGCCAAACTGTGGGGGGGGGGGGGGGGGGCCTATGCTACATAGATCTCCACAAGGACATGACTTTAACTAAGAGAACCCCCCCCCCCCCCCCCCAGCAAGTTAGTCCTCAGGATTTTTTCATACTTTTCACACTGCTCATCAATTAATTCCTGAGTGCCCTGAACGGTGCAGTCTAGCCATACCACTAGTAGATCTAAATCTAGAATGAGCTAGGTGCATTCGGAACTTTTTCCAAGCATTTTGCAAAATACCCATGATATGAATAAATTGAAAGCGGAGAGTCTGAAGTCTGTTTTAGCCAATTATCTTGGCTTTATTCAACATTCAACTGTAGTAGGATCAGAAGCATGATCCAGTTATAATCCTTCTACCGAGCAATGGCGCTAGGAAGGACGAAATCGTTTGTTGCAACGTCTGTGACGTCATCTCCGCACAATGGTATTCATTAGTGTGCGTTATTGTTCAACACAAGCAGATAGCAGATAGTTAGACAAACAGATAAAACAAACAGTACATGACGAGCGATTAAAGTAACACAAAGCACATAAACATAGCAACATCACGACATTCTTCCCCCCTCAGGTAATCGGGGACATCATTAAACACGTTTTCAAAATTACAATGACCCCCAATTAATACTAGCGAACAAAAATGCAATGAAACGTTATTGTCACAAATTGCATCAAGTATGCATAGAAAAAGTCCTGGTGATCGTAGAGTTCAAGCTTCTCTGTTCCGTAAGTTATAAACCCTGGTCCGAACAAAAGGACGGCGTTTTGGACTAGGTCTACTTTCATCAGGTGCTTCCGGTTGAATCTCAGAGTTTTCTTCTCTGAGAGAAGTCGTAGGATTACTACCTGGGGTGTTCAGAGAGTCTGTTAGATTCAAGCTACGATTTTGCGTACCGGTCTGCATAACAGCTGGTTCAGGAACAAGCATTATCTGATTTGTCTGGTCATTCACATTTAAGTCATTATTTGTCGGCGAAGGAGCCGCTTCATTCGGAACAGTAAGCGATGTAGTCATGTCTCCAGGTGGTGCCAGGTGGCGCAGAGCCACTGTTGTCTCCCTCCCATCACGAAGTCTGACTTGAGCATACAGAGGATTGCAATCCAACAGTTCAACCTCATCTACCAAGGGGTCATACTTCGAAGTCCTCACGTTTCTTCTCATGAGCACAGTACCGGGAGTAGTTAACCAACTTGGAAGAGTTATACCAGTTGTGGATTTCCTGTTATAGCGAAATATTCTCTCGTGCGGAGTTTCGTTTGTGGCGGTACATAGAAGAGATCTTAGGGAATGAAGTGAATCTGTGAGAACGAGCTCCCACTGATGGGTCTCTAGGCCACGAGACCTCAGCGCAAGCGTTATTGTCTTCCAGAGCGTGCCGTTCAATCTTTCCACTTGCCCATTAGCTCTAGGGTTGTACGGAGTAGTCCGACTAGTAGCTATACCTTTGTTGTGAAGGAAGTCCTTGAGCTCACTAGACATGAAGTTAGCGCCCCTATCAGAGTGCACATAGGATGGCATTCCAAACAGAGAGAAGAATTGACAAAAGCATTTGATTATAGTTGAGGCGTTCATATCAGCACATGGAAAAGCAAAGGGGAAGCGGGAGTACTCATCAATCATTGTCAGAAGGTACTTGTTCCTCGAGGAAGAAGGCAAAGGCCCTTTAAAATCCACGCTAAGGCGTTCAAAAGGCTGAGTGGCCTTGATAAGGTTAGCATCAGTCAATTTGTAAAAGGAAGGCTTTAGTTCACAGCAGATTCTACAGTTTGCACACACTCTCTTCACTTCATCTAGTGAATAAGGGAGGTTCCTGCATTTGACGAAATGCATCATCCTCGTAACCCCAGGATGGGATAGTGTGCTGTGGAGATCTTGCAGTATTTCGGCGTTCGAGTTAGCAGTAGAACAGTACCCCCTCGAGAGAGCGTCTGCTGCATGGTTTTCTTTGCCAGGTCTGTATACTACGTCATAGCTGTAGCACGACAGTTCAATTCTCCATCTCTGGATTTTGTCATTTTTCACCTTTCCTTTCTGAGCGTTATTGTACATAAAAGCGACGCTTTTCTGGTCAGTCACAAGTTGGAAATGTTTTCCAAGCAAATAATGTTTCCACTTCCGGAGAGCCTCCACAATGGCATATGCCTCCTTCTCGACAGATGAATGTTTCCTTTCACTATGATTTAGTGTTCTTGAAAAGAAAGCAACAGGTCTCCCATTCTGATTCAGGGTAGCTGCTATCGCTATGTCAGAAGCATCCGTTTCGACCACAAGAGGGATATCCTGGTCAATGGTTGTAACAGCAGCATTCTCTATCTCTCTCTTCAACAGTTCAAAAGCACATTTCACTTTCTTTGGTAATGGAAAAGTGTGGTTGTTGACAAGAGGGTGTATTTTGTCAGAAAAGTTTGGGATCCAAGAAGAGTAGTAGGCAAACATGCCTACAACCCGTCGTTGTGATTTTGCGTCATGAGGATCAGCCAGATCTCGCAGCGGTTGTAGTCTGTCAGGGTCAGGTTTGATGCTGCCCTTGGAAACCAGGAACCCAAGCAGCTTGATTTCTCTGGCGGAAAGGATGCTCTTGTCCTCATTGAAAGTTATGCAGTACTCAGCGGCACACTTCATAAAGTGAGAGAAGTTTTCATCATGCTCCTTCTGATTTCTACCGCAAATAGTGACATTGTCTAAATATGCGAAAGTGTCTTTAATTTTCTCATTTCTGACGAGGCCGTCAATGATGCGTTGAAAGCAAGCGACTCCATTAGTGACGCCGAATGGAATACGTTTGAACTGGTAGAGGTTTCCACTGGCCTCAAAGGCAGTGTAGAATTTCTCTTCCTCCATTATGGGAATTTGGTGGTAGGCACTGCGAAGGTCTACTGTACTGTACACCTCATATTTCGAGATCTCCTCAATCATCTCATCTATTCGAGGAAGAGGATATGCATCAAGCTGGGTGAAACGATTGATAGTCTGACTATAATCCACTACCATTCTTTTCTTGTGCCGGTCATTTGTTGTTACCAGCACTTGCGCTCTCCACGGAGAATCAGAAAGTTCAATCACATCTTCGGCAAGCAGTTTTTGGACTTCAGAGTCTATGAATTGTCTATCTGGTGTAGAGAACCGTCTTGACTTTGTAGCTATAGGTCTGCAATCGGGAAGCAAGTTCTTGAACAGAGAGGCAGGTTCCACCTTTGCAGCAGTTATGCCACAGACAGAGAATGTAGGCTTGGGGCCTTTGAAAGTCATTTCAAGTCCTTTGTGTTGATCTAGAAAGTCGTGACCCAGTATTAGGTCAGCGCACAATCCTGGTAGAACAGAGAGCTTTATTCCTTGATAAGTTTCGCCATTATATTCCAGAGTAGCAAAACAATGGCCTTTGGTTGTACTCGAGAGATTCGTGGAAGCCATGGAGATCTCTTTTCTAGACTTGAACTAGTTGAAGGTCTTGAACTTCATAAATTGAGCTTTGTCTGCTGAGATAAAACTTTCAGAGCTTCCTGTGTCCACCAGTGCCCTCAGAGGAGTGTCAAAGACCTTGACTTTTATAATGGCTTTCTGAAGACTTAAGGGGGCCGCAGCAGTGAAGGCCGAATTAAGGATGGGATTAGCAGCAGAGGCGAAGTCATTCCGTTTTCCTTTTGATAGACACACCTTTTGATAATGTCCTTTCTTCCCACATCCTTTGCAAGTTGCCTCTCGAGCAGGGCATTTTGATCGGGGATGCCGTTGAAAACCACAGAAGAAGCATTTGGAACTGATTGCAGCTGATAGTGTATCACTCTCGTCGATGGCTGGGGTGGTGGTACTGCCGCAGGGCACTGATGATGAAGCTGGTACATTGTTGTATGTCTGGGATTGTTTTTCGGCCATTTCTAGCGATCTAGCTTGATCAAAAGCAGTAGACAAGTCTAATGTCTTATTCTCAAGGAGTCTTTGTCTGATTTGACTTGAAGAGAGGCCACAGATGAAAGCGTCTCGGATGAAATCATCCCTGTTTTTGTCGGCTGAAACAGCTTTGAACTCACACTCTTTTGCAAGAATCTTCAGTCTCTGTAAGAATTGGTCAAGTGTCTGCCCTGGTTCTTGTTTGGTAGTTGTTAAAATGTGCCGAGCGAATATTTCATTTCCAGGTTTAACATAAATGTTTTTCAGGACTTCCACGGCAGAGGCAAAGGTGGGACAATCGATGATGTATTCATATACAAAGGGGTCAACGAAGTTTATCAGCAAGTCAAGTTCATCAAGAGTAGGAGTGGAAGATTGTTGTCGTAGAGATGACAGGAAATTGTTGAAAGTTCGCAGCCAGTGATTCCAGCGTTTGGATGCGTCTGGTGTGTTTGGGTCCGCGTTGAACCTCTCAGGTCGGAGAAAACGCTCCATGTTGAAATGTTGAATAAATTGATATGAATAAATTGAAAGCGGAGAGTCTGAAGTCTGTTTTAGCCAATTATCTTGGCTTTATTCAACATTCAACTGTAGTAGGATCAGAAGCATGATCCAGTTATAATCCTTCTACCGAGCAATGGCGCTAGGAAGGACGAAATCGTTTGTTGCAACGTCTGTGACGTCATCTCCGCACAGTGGTATTCATTAGTGGTGCGTTATTGTTCAACACAAGCAGATAGCAGATAGTTAGACAAACAGATAAAACAAACAGTACATGACGAGCGATTAAAGTAACACAAAGCACATAAACATAGCAACATCACGACAACCCACATGCCAATCTCATAGTAGGCCTAGAGTCTACATCCCCACCACCAGGTAGGCTTAGAGGTTAAATCTACTGAGTTTCAAATGGTAAAAAAGTCAGAACTACACGAAAAAATATTGCTCTGCTGAGCACAAATGACTGTAGATAATAGATCTTAGAAAAGTTAGATTAGATCTAGAAGATTCTGGATGTAGGCCTAGGCCTGCATTTTTTTTTACGCTGTGGCTATTCTTACGGCAGCCTACCAACTTACCTAGGCTATATTAGTCCATTGTCAGATTGATATGTAACGACGTGAGGGTCTAGTCAGTTTGTATCATCGAGGCCGTAGGCCGATGTTCTTCTGGGCAGTAGTCAGACTGACATATCAGGGTGAGCCGCCGGGGTAGCTATGTATTGTTTTCACTCGGACTATAGAATGCATTCGGAAATCCTTCTTAGAGTTAACGAGTGAAAACAATACATAGCTACCCCGGCGGCTCACCCTGGTATGTCAATCTGACTACTGCCCAGACGAACATCGGCCTACAGCCTCGATGATACAAACTGACTAGACCCTCACGTCGTTACATATCAATCTGACAATGGACTAACAGTTGGTAGGCTGCCGTAAGAATAGCCACAGCGTTTTTTTTAATATTCACATTTCAACAAGAAGTCACACTATTTGTTGTCATTCATAGCTCTAGATTTGCCACTTTCCTTCACTAAACAATTTTCTTCTATTAAATTAGTATTAATCTACTGTTCGATGCTACTGCTAGATCTGTCATCTAGTTTTGGATCTAGCCTACATTCTAGAACTGTACAAACAAGGTTAAATCATGAAACAAAACGATACCCATTTACCTAAAAATTTGCTGTCGTTGAGTCAGTTCAACATATACATAGGCCTATAACTCGTCTAGACCAAGAGCTGGATGTGCTTGTAATCTGATCAACTTTCAAAGACAAGGTACCAAACTGAAGTAGATCTACTGATATAAATAATTATTATGACCGGGATGATTGACCTGGGCTGAAGCTGGCATACACATAATGACATAGACTAGATCTAGATCCTAGATTCGATGAGTCCCGCACGCTCCTGATCTACCAATGACATCCATCAGATTATTATGTGAATATAAACTCTTTACTGCATTGCACTATAGTCTGGAATACCGAAGACGTATTTTGGACAATATCCCGATGTTTGATAAGTTATCACTTATATAGTGGGCGTGGCTCAGCAACCTACAAATGCACACCCGTGACTTCCCGGTTTTAAATTCGGCTTAGTTGAATAACTATCCAAGCAAGGCACTAGAATCGACAAGATGACCATGAAAAATGCAATACAGCATTGAAATAAACGATATAAAGTAAATGGTAAACCTATAACTACCATACGTACCCACTGTTGTGCACGAAATGTGTAACCCACACCGCCAAATGCAAACCGGTGAATAAATATGGCGGCTCTTGGGTGTGGGCTCAAATGATTGTATCCCTCTAGGTCTTATTCACCGTTGGCCAGGAACTGTTGACATTTTAAAGTTAATTTAAGAATGTACATATTATATATTACACAAACCGGGTTATTTTTCAAGTTTTGTCTTTAAGGAAGGCTTCAATTAAATATCTGCCTGTTATAAAAATGTGTATCATCCTTTTTTTGGTCGAAAATTGTGATTCTCATGTTAATTTTTATTATAAACGCCCTACTGGCAACTTAGATTAGTCATGCCGAACTATTAATACCGTACACGGCATTTGTGTCTCTAAAAAAGGTTCAAAACATTATTCATTATAAAATCACCCGAAGCGCCATTGCCTTTCGTCAGCAGTAACAAACTGCGTAAAATCAACTGCACTCATCTGTATATAAATTACAGTTTTACTTAGTCAATACAACATGGCAGCAAAAAGGAGGTTAAAGGATGGGGCCGCTGTAATGTGACGCCCAGCGAAAGATTTATGGTCGTTTCTATTTTACATACCACTGTATTGCACATTAGTGTGATCGTAAAATGGATCTGATCGTGGCCTACTAACCGCTTTTAACAGTTCCTTTCTGTTGAATATCACGTTTCCTTGTTCTTTCGATTATAAAGCGACAGTCAGGAAATACGCAAACTTTGAAATGTCTTTTGACATTGACAATAAATAGTAGGCCTCCTTATGGCGTTTACAAGCAGGTAATCGAGGGTGGTGCTGTTCTCGTCATTGATGTTGTTATTGTTGTTCTTTGGTTTGTCTTGAAATCAACTGCCTTACGCCTTTATCTAAAAGTTTCTCAGGACAAATTTACACGCAGTAGTTTCTAACTGCTAAGCTATTTTTCCTGTTGAATTCCATTCCATTTGAATGAATTGTCCTCGCATTCAATCAGTTTCCTTCTCATGGTCCTCGACATTTTTTCAGTAGTTTTATTTCTATTACAATTAGTTTAAATTTTATCTAAACTGCCATTATCGTTTCTTCGTCAGTCACTAAGCCCAACAAAGTTGTTGGCTAGCTCCACTTTATTCAATACCGTTTGGACGAGCATGTCCATTTATACCATTCGATATTAAAGCTACGGGATGGGGTGGGGTCAGGATTCAGGAGCTACTTATTTAGCCGTTTCTGTCAATATTGCTTTCGTATCTGACTTCCCTTGAGTTCCATCTCCCAATGTTGCTATTCCTTTGGGCTCTTGTTTTCTTCTTGTTTATCTACTGTTGTTTTCCTTACGTAATGGGAAACAGGCTGTTAGAATAATTTCCCTAAATGACTGTGTCAGCTATGCTATTGTTACCGATCACCACCTCCCCCCCCCCACCACACACACACACACGATAGTTTTATGTCTGTTAGACTTCTAATATGCATGGTTTATGGAATAGACTACTTCAGATGACATTATCTGATGATCTGTCTGTTTCCTGGGACTAAAACTGGTATGTATCACTATCAGCATAATTATTAGCTGTTCTTGATGTGAGGGGTACCGTGAGACTAGACTAGTGAATCCGACACTCGTGACAGAGTTTTTGTTGTCAAACAACTCCTACACCTTAATAGTACGGGGTAACTACTAGAGTGGCCAGATATAGGTTATAATTAATATAATATTATGTTTGCCCTGTGAGTTTTGGAAGCAAAGTTTTAGGATTGTGACCAGGGCTAACGTCGGGGCTAGTGAAGCCTTTTCGTTGGCAACAAGACTATAATGTTATTTTCCAAAATCGGCCGCAAATCTGGCTACAAGGCCCAAATACCTTCAGTATGCATGCTACTGGTTTCTCTGTGATGTCCGATAGCCAATAATAGGCCTACATAGCTTACCGGCTCAAAGCTGTATTATTTGTCAATGTAAGGTTAATATTGAAATCAGATCTCAATCAATATTGAAAGCCAAGCACCGGTATGACATTGAATGCAGCACACGTATGATGTGTATGATAAATTATGAATATCACAATGCCTGAAAATACGAACCCTAGCAAAAGGGTCCACCCGACTTCAGGACTGACATGATGTGCTGGTCAATTTCACTTTGAGTTTTTATCTGAAAATGGAATTTTCCAAGCACGTAGCTAAACCGCAGATATGTCCCTAAATTATTATACCATCAGTTTCTACCAAAACTATAAATGGACACTCAGATTTTCCAACATCCGGAATATTTCTTGGACGTTGACGCTGTGTGCAAGTTTGTTTTGCGGGGCTTGTGGGGTCGACTCTCGGAGCAGACAACATAATTACTTCCCTCCCTTGGCATGCAGTACCCAAAAGTGACCGAGTAATCTCCTGATGTAAAATAATAATGCCAAAAAGTTTCTTCAACGGTTTAAATGAGCATCTTCATCAATAAGTTTATGTAACATAAAAATTTGTTCGGTACAGGTAGTAAATAAATATCGAATACACACACACACACACACACACACAGATTTGGATTTGCGCCTTCGTAGAGTGCTGTGAAAATCACAAACTATGCTAGATGCGAGTTTCAATCAATGGTGTCCATCGTAACAACGGCCTGTTTCGCCAGTGCAGACCGAGGTGTTCCTGTCAGTGATTGCAATGAGAGTAGAATTAATTATCTGCACCTTTTTTGGTGATCGCGATTTGGGCCATCGACTAACGCATATTGGAATCTGTGGAGGTGGGCTAAGATTTCGTTCTGCCTATTAACAACTGCAACATTGTGTCAGTGCACGCCAAGGTGTGCAGTGGCCCAGCAATCTGCATTAGCATGTACTAGGAAGGAAATTTAATGTACAGCGTCGATATAACAGAGCCCCATGTCCTGCTTCCCCCCCCACCCTCCCGTTTTTCCGGTATGACAAATCTAAACGTCACGATTCTGCTGAAGACATCGAAACAAACTTCGAATCAAGATCAACTCCAAGGTCTAAAAATCAAAAGATTGTCTTTACGAAAAGCTGCATAATGTAACATGTTAGTAGGTTACATGTAGATGCATGGTTCTAGGTAAAACAGTAATTCAAGACACCTTCAAATTAAGGTTTCCATAATTAGAGCCTTTCAAGCTGGACGTCAGTACGGAGATAACCCTTAGTATTTGTTACGGACTCTTCTGCATTTCTAACTTCCAGCGGAGTGCATTACTGCTTATTATGTGCAGAAAAAAAATAAAATCAAGGCAAAAAAACTGGTTTCTTGTTCAACAGTACATTAGAAGCGTGCTTAAGCTCTCGATAAAAGAGGACTAACGAGCATGTGTACATGTCACTACAGACGTAAGCCCATTTTTATCACGGTATTAATTCCCTTTATCGATCGCTCAGGCCTAAGTTTTATTTTCTGGGTCCAGGAAAAAAAAACGAAAAGAAAAAAAAATCCTTATAAACAAGCACAGAGATAGCATACGGTTGGTAAACTTATTGCAACAGGAAGATCTCAGGTATTTTATACTTCCTCTACCTGTTTACATTACATTGCAAGGAATAGGGCGGAACATGAGTAATCTCTACTCTCCACCTGCCTTGTTACCGAAAAAGACCGTATATTTCCCAATTTAGGTCCAATTCACTCTTAAACATCGTTTTACAGAATGAAATGTGTCCGATCTTTTTATCTGGGTTACGAGGTTTGTACCAGTAAGAGTTGCTTTCGTTCATCACAACACGGTAATTGAACAAAGAATGAAGCGGGGTGCTACGTGAAATGTTTGTTTTGTTTCGTCTTTTTTTTTTTATTTGTTTGTTTTGCGACCCCCCCCCCCCCCCCAAACCCCCGTAAACTTTTTTTTATTTTTTAAGCATTCACCAGGAAGCGTTAAAGTTCATTGCCTAAACACGTAATCGAAACCGAGACAGGTTCGATCCCGCATTGGCTCATAAATCGCAGAGATCTCTGTCCAAATGTCGCATTGTCAGCTTAGTCGATCCAATACCAGGGCAGAGTAGTCTTCCTGTGTAATAAATACTACGCGAGATCTCGATACAGATTACCTACATCTACATGTGCAAGTACAGAAAAATCCCAACCACCACCACCACCCCCTCCTTCCGGGGCCACGATTTTCATTGCTTTATTGCACATGAATTCCCTTATGGGCGCTATGTAAGGTAATGTTACCCAAAAACGTCAGAAGGTCTCACTACATCCTTCAAGCGAACAGCAGCTTGAGCTCAAAGGACAGGGAAAATGAGCTTCAGAGTCTCTTAGGCGTACAAGGTCGTAAAAATGGTTAGCAAACGAACATTACCTAGTTAAGAGACTTCAAGCGTTATAATAAAAATCCTCCCAAAGAAGACCAGTATTTAAACCTTCTACTTCTACACAATCCGCAGGATTCAGCTGGTAACATTATGCTGACATGACACATAAAATGTCGAATCAATGACTGAATGCAGCTTACTTTGGAGAGATTAAGATAAATTGATAAGTGTAATATATTTAGAGCAAGATAATGTCAGGGGTCGGAGTGTAATTTGATCTCTTATCTCGATTTGAATTTTCCATTCATGCATGCAACCCATGAATTCATTGTCCAGTAGGGCAGCCCCTATACTTTTCAAACAAAATTTAGGACGAATAAACCTTGTCAAACCGATTTTGCTCACAAAACAGAAAAAAAACAACAACAAGAGAACTCGCTCTGATTACAAACAATTAATAGTAAAAACGTTTTAAACAGAAGTCAAGCCGAAACCCCAGCATAATGACGTCAGAAAAAGTCAGAGGCGTATCAAAAAACCCTGGCAAAGATCCATTCGAGGTTTCTATTGATTTGAGCAGGGCCATTCAGGTCGCATGCCTTCTGAATTTAGATCCTCGTCACGCTATAACATTCCTGTTTGATTGAATAGATTTTGTGCCAAATTTCAATCCAGGCAGGGTCTTCTGTGGGCTAACCTTCAAGAACCAGGATCTAGAACCGAATATGCACTCTTGTAAACACCATTCATAATTTGATTTAACATAACAAAGATTATGATCTCAGTGCCACGCCAAGTGGATTTTGCATGCATTTTTTATTCTTTTTGGGGGGGGGGGGGAGAGTCTAATTTATAATGTTGCATTTGTAATTTATGACTGGTTTGGGCTATTTTCAACTGGAGATAAGCACGATTACAGGAAGCGGCAACGCTCCATCGCCCCTTCCTCCTCCAGCTTTTGTCCCCGCACGTCCTGGTACATATATTGCCATGTGTCTGATGACAGATCAAATCTACGCCGCTGGATTCAGTACAATGAAATGATATGCTGCAAAAATGTAAAACTGTTAAAGCAAGCAAGTTTGGCCAGTTAATTTAGGACCATCATTTTTCTTTCTTTTTTTAAATATGTTTGATTGTGTGCTTTCGGTTGTGGGGATCTTGCCATTCAGACTACATCTTCAGTTTCCAGTCTTTGTAAACAACCTTCTAAATTTCACTGGCCCAAAAGTAAACACAGGGCAAAGAAATTTGTATTTTCTATAGTGCAGGTTGCCAAGTTGTCTAGGATAGGTCGGTACATAATGGCCTGTTTTGTTTGCTGATAACACACGGGACCCTTTTATAAACCCAACATGTTTTTGTTAATTAAGAGAAACATTATCGGCACATTGGATAATCCGTTCTTTTTTAATCTTTTCTATTTTGGCAATTCAAGAAATGCAAAATGTCCCTCCCCCCCTCCCCCCCCCCCCCGCCACCCACACATAGGCGGCAAAACGTCACGTAAGTTTACCCATCGTTTTTTAGCGGACTTCCTCAATCTTGAATTCAACACGATGAAAGGTCGGTGTGTGTGTGAATTTATACATTCAAAAAGCTCAGCTGTGTTGTATACCAGCTTTTGAAAGCTGACCTCATGACATTAATTTTTTTGACACCGTTCAGCAAATGAAGGCTTGCCGTCAGACCCACAGAAATCTGCCCACATTTGGTAGTTACGTGTTGAATAAAGTAAAACATATTTTATTTACATTGACCTTTAACTTGTTTATTTTTCATTTAATTACTGAGATGATTCAGAGCCGTGCCCTTTGACCACCCTGCTGATCTAATCTCTGCCCAGTTTCGACAATTACACTATAAATGATCATGTTTATTCACTGTTCAATCATTCAGTACAATCAAATTTTCGAGTCTTATAGGAATCAACCCTTTGATTCTTTAAAGTTCTTGAAAATGACGACTACTTTGACCTCTGATTATCCAATTATGAAAAACAGTCACATTATGATGTATCTTTCCCGCAGTCTGCCTTGTTATGATAAAACATCGTATATAATTAATTATTTACAAGAGAGGCGAAAATTATTTTTAAAAAGGGTGGGGGTGGGATTCAAGTCAGACTGCTTTATTTTTTTTTAAATTTCCCTTTCATGATAACCGAAAGTTCGTCGTAAAAAAAGTACACCCCGAACAGAAGGATTGAGCACATTTCATTGCATGAAATAATGTTAAAAAGTGAATTTGACCTAATTTGGCGTATAAAATTATTATGGTCCATTTCTGTAGCAGTGCAGAACATACAGTACACTTTAAGCCATGGTTTCATCTCTGGTGTCCTCACGAATGTGCTGAATATAAAACTACAGGATAAAGTGCTATGCTGTGAAATAAGAAAGAAGGCAGAGATCACAAACATAATTTATTAAAGTATGTACTCAAATAGAAATTAATGGAGATGGGCAGGACCCCTATCTAGATATGTGAAGACAGCAGATGGTCAAAAAAGGTGCTCTGACGCTGGCAACCAAGAACTAGGAAGAGATCCGGAGGTTGACCAGCAAGAAGATGGCAGGATGACATAAGAAAGCATTAGGGCACAACATGGCAGAGGACAGAACCAAATGGAAGTCTGCGGAGGGATACACCCTGATGTGGTTGAGCAACGCCTGGAAGGAAGAACAAGGAGGAGAAGAAGAAAATCTCACGTTTTTTATCCTTTATTTTACTTTCAACAGACGGCGCTAACTACCCTCGCGAATACATGTAGTCGGAAGCCTGACGAGAGGAGCATCACTGCATCACACAGAAGAATTGTCTACCCAGCCCACATTCCATTTGGGAATCTACGCCAGTTTATTTACACAATCCATGTGCTTCTACTCTATGATTTACCGCACGGCTCGGGCTGCACTTCGTCTTTCTTACAACGAAGAAGACAAGTTTCAAGTTTAGTTTATTATAGGCCTGGCGGCCAATTCAAAAACACACAAGAATCATGTGAACAATCTTAGAAAACATTAAACAAACAAACAAACAGACAAAATGCATGATCGTTCACTCTCCCCGCTCCCTGCAGCATTTATACACTTACTTATTGTAGTATACAGTCAAATACAGCTTGTAATTGCCAGCAACAGTCATCATTTTCAATCCCCCCCCCCCCCCTACATAACCGATCTCTCCCCACCTTTATCTGTTGTAAATTTACTACAATTGAAAATATCACTATAATTTATTCTTTCACTCGAAGGTGAATTTAGTTTTCAGACTTCGCCAGGAGAAGTCACAAAGCGACAAAAAGCTTTCCCCAGCGTTGATTTCACATTATACAACTACTACAAATTCAAGATGGATCAGTTGTTGTTGTTTTTTTTAAGTGTTTCTCAATCTCAGTTATCCATTGATTTCAAAACAAAGGACTGATTCATGCAGCAGCAATCAGTGGCGCCTTTATCAAGGAGGCCACGCCGTTTTGTGACACCATTGTTTATTTCCTTATTTTCGATCTGCCTAAACTCTAAACCCTCTGATGCTCAAGTTATAAACCCATTGATTTTGTGTGGTTTTCAGCAGTTTCTGGTCTAATCCCTGCAGCTGGTTTATGCAGCATTTAATGCATGTACGGTATCTCATGTACTAAATTATTGGCATTAAGTGATAATTTCACACGGCGAAAGAAGCAATAAACTCCATAGCACTCAATGGGTTAAAAATGATTTAGTTTGTATATTCTTGAAATTATTTTATCTTGTCATGTCGTGCTTTCATTTGGAATGTGCAAGAACACCCCCCTCCCATACACATACACACTTTCCCGCCATACACTCACTCCTGCTGCCTAACTCGTCTTTGTGTACCTCTCCACACATGCACCCCTCCCTCCCTCGCAAAACAGTGGAAGTGTCACCGTGATGTTTATCATTAGCATCGTGACATGGAGGCCTACAACTACTGTGACTTCCACTACCATTTCTGCAGCTACCATATGATTGTCACAGTAATGACTGTTTGTCTGAACGTCAATACAGAGAAGACAGACATGACTTTACAGGACATATGACACAGGCTGCAGCTGCAGATCTCGTTTGCCTTTTTGAAACACTGGATTGCAAGGCTGAATTTTTCCCTCCAATGGCCGAAGAGGTTCAGATTTCTTGCCGGGCCAAAAATGCAGGAGCAGAACAAAAAAAAAAAAAACTGTTAGTGTCTTGTTTTGCTGTGGCATTTAAAAAAGCATGAAAAAATGAACTTCCCCCGCACGCATAGCTGTTGTGTCCTGACAGTATCGCTTTTTATTTAGAGGAGCATTCTATATTGCTTATCGAGACACAGATTACATTTCGTTCCTTTATTGTATTTTCTATCATTCCCTGCTTTCCGTTCCCTTACTGTAAGCCTGTGTAATCATACTATCCTTCCTTCACAAACGTCATGGTTGCAACAGGTGTCTGCAGAGCACAATCTCATCTTTAACAACAATACATTCCTCCTCCTCGTCCCCCGCCGGCAAACATCCACAATGAGGCTTCAAGAATAATAATAATTTTTAAAAAGTGGCTGGTGGGGTAGGGGTGAGTTTCTTGCTTAGAGTTATCTTGATGGCTCGGATCAAACTTCAGGGTTTTGTTGGTCGATTCGAGCTTTAACTTTCTCCACACAGCATTTTATGTCATGTAATTTAACGCATCTTGCGTTTATTGTCCGTGTTTTGTTAAAGAACAAACAAACAAACAAAGGAGTTCAACTTCCACTGTTTTTACGCTTTATTTTACTTTGAAAGAGTTGGCAAGATTCTCTGGCACTTCCTTTTCCGTCCCGCATTTGATCGGCTAACGATATATTCCTAGTTTTTTAACTGTTTTGTAAAACATAACCCCTTCTTCAGTTGTTTTCTTTCCATACTTTGGCGGCATCTTCCGGTGCAATATTAAATTATCTCACGTATTCATTGTATAATAGGTCAATGCAGGTAGTAACCCTTGCGAAACAAGCAAAAAGGTATAATTTAAAATTGTAAGCTTGGGCTTTTCTGCTCACATCTTCACATTTTCCTCAGTGCAAGCTGTAGAGATATAACATGTTGTAATAAAGCTATAGTGAGGAAGAGCGTGCTTTTCTTGAGTGTTACAGGGGACAGTACTTTCAGTTTTACTCGAATCTGTACAGGCCCCCCTTCCCGTCCCTTGTAGTTCTGTCTGAAAGCCTGTCATCACTCTGTATGTAGCAGCGGAGCACCCTCCCCCCCCCCCGTCCCCTTACTCCGTGGTTGAATGTACATGTGTCACCTATAGGCAGGTCTACTGGTAAACTGAGCCCTGCGACCCCCCCGCCCCCCTGCGTTCCTACATTCTTGTATAATGTATGTATTGTGGCGGGCTTTCAATACTTTCAAGACCTGCCCTTGGTAGGTAAATCAATCTCTTTCAATGGATAAGAATTAGATGACATTGACAGGATGTGCAGAGGCAGGGGAAGAGGGATGGAGGACAGGCTTATGCGGCGGGGGTGAGGCAGGGAATGGGGAATGCGGAAAGATCCCCTGTCTCTCATCTATCTAAAGGGTCAATCAAGTGCTATTCATTCAGGCCTTGACTGTGTGCAGCCAGTGGGATGTGTTGTGTAGTGTACACCCTCTACGCTAGGTACAGTAGTCTTACACCTGCTACTACATCCATCAACTTCCGAGCTCCATTTTTGGAAACTGGTTTAAGAGTGGGGAATGTAACTAAACAATAGTGTCTAAACTTACTGGCTCCATGACTAACAGATTACTTGTACCGCGAGGGCGCGACCCAGTAATTTTGTGAAGCCTCAAATAGAGTGTGAAGTGTGCTATTTTCAGTGTTGCCAGCCGAGATTTTATACTGTTAAATTCTTGCTTCTCATGGAGGAGAAATTATCTAGCAAAGCCTTCTTTTTCGAACACAATCCTGAGAAGATATGATTTGCCACTGTGAGAAGCTTTTCTGTCTCTGGTTGCTTTGGAACACTACGTTTTCGATTGCTGACACACTGGACTACTGATGAACCTTCGTGATAAACCTGCCAGGTCCATCTATACGACCAGCCCTTTGGGGCCAACACGCCTTAGGCTGAGACCCCCCGAGGAACAAAGATCTCCTACGAGCAGCCATCGGACTGAAGTACATATAATAAGACTGTAACATGTCGTATGAGTGATGGCTGACACAACAGTCATGTAAGCCGTTATAAGAATGTGGTAACATGATGCAAAACCGAGAGACGCGAGCGGAGGGTTAATGGAGCCTATCCTAACAATAGTAACGTTGAAATCCTGAATCTGCCTAAGCGAGCGTCCCCACCAATCACGACATAACTGGCTTGTTACAGAAAAAGACTGAAAAAAATAACTGCAATCTGTGTCAAGTCCACTTTTTAATATCAATTTATAGAATGAAATGTGTTCTGTCTTTCTATGTGGGTTAATATTTTGTACAAGACAAAGCTTCGTTTGGTCACTATAACGCGGAAATTAAACACAAAATATAGCAGAGAGCCAAGCAAAATATTTTGCGTCTTCTGTAAAAATTCTGATTTTGGCGCGTACTGTCTTTTTTCATACCACTGTAGCAAATACGTGTCCGCCTACACAACACACTGAAACATACTTTGCCGATTTATCATTGACAATAATTGTCTAACTGAAATAAAGAAGTCAACACGGATGTTATCTGGGTTAAACAATTATGGACTAGATGTATTACGAACTACTGCTGCTTCGTTTTGGGCCTCCGCCCGTGTGAAAAGTTAGATGAACGTGACAAATCCCGACTGCGAATCATCTGAATCAAGCTTTGTTTACAACGGACGGGCGTACAGCCGCATGACTCAGCCGTGACACTTTAGGTACTTGTAACTCCTCCGTACTTGCCAGATTGCGCGCTGTTGCCCCGCTAGCAGTGAAATTGTGCAGACCAATGGTTCTTAAACTTCCTTTCTCTAATCGACCCCATTCGGTTATCAAATCATGTTTTGTCCTCTCGTTTTTTTTTCTTTTTGTATGTAAATTGATGAGTTGAACAGCGACAAGTATAGCTGCTTCGCCCTCATGACACTTATTTATTGGTGCTAAATAAGTAGATTACGTAGTGGGAGTACTGAGATTTTTTATCATATTATTCTTCAGAGAAGAGAACGCTTGTTGCATGCAAAATTAAAAACTTTCACCAAAAAAGACTCTGACAGGGCCGGACATCTGACATGGAGGAGGGGGGGGGGGTGGATTGAACTTGATAATTATCAACTGTACCATTAATTAAACAGGTTATTATTATTATTATTATTATTATTACATTATTATTACTATATAGCCTGGGAAGTTGAGCGTCTAAAAATGTGAGCCGTACTGCCGAATCTGAATCTGACCTTAATATGGATCTATGCCTGAACAGATAATAGGAACACAAGTGTTTTACTTGGGAACACCCAGATGTGCAATAGGGAAGGTGGTATTGATAGATCACAGTTGGGGGGATGTTCTCCCGGCTCCCCTCCCTACTCCTTTATAAACATGGGTCTTGAATGTACTAGAACTTTCGATCCTCCTGCAGCTTTGAAAACCACTGGATGTAAAGATGCTGGCCGCCCCTAGCCGCCCACTTGTACGCAGCCCGGCCCAACAATGGCGCCGATGCGGTGCTGAACACATTATTCATACCTACCTTGCTGGCTTTCATAGAGTGTGTGTTAAGTTTATAGCCAGCGTAAAATAGAAACTCAAGTGCTCGGATTAGTAGGGCCAGTAGGATTTAACGATTGTATATGAAATCTGCTTTATGTTAACGGAAACTGAAGAGGGAAACTGAAGAGGGGAGGGGAGGGGGGGGAGGGGGAAGGGCTTCCTCTAGTTTTCCTGCAGTAACCTGTGGATGACGTCAAGGGATTGGGAAACAATGCAATGACGTCAGCACAGGACACAAATGTCCAATTCACAGGCCCAGGTATCGAAACCGGTCAGTTGTAAATCCCCCAAATCATCTCACGATCTCAGCGGGCAATGATTTATGTCTACTACAGTCGTTACTACTTGGCTTAAACTCAGCACTGCTGAAACTAACACACAATGCTCTATGGTGAAACTAGAATGATGCGCTTGGATAGAAGTGAAAATCCAATACATTATAGGACATGATAATTACGGTAAACAGTGAACGATTATCCAAACAGAGTACCTATGGGAGCCGGGTCTAGTTAGCTCAAAAGCAAACAGTAGGCGATGGAGACCCATGGCTTAGTCTGTTGGTATATAGGTTTGTTTAAATATATACTTTATTTCACAGCCACACAATACTAAAGCCTAAAAATGGCACACTAGAGCCAGTTGTTACAATAAGGTTCTATACTGTGCGAAGTCTATGCAGCGTGCACTTTAAATCCACTTGGCTGCTGTGTTTAACCGAATAAGCAATTATCTTATAAAGGAAAGAAGGCCTGCAATCATACTTTTTAACCACTGAGCCTGAAATTTTACAAAATATAATACGCATAGAAAGACGTAAAGGTGTACGCGGACACATTTTAAAAGGTCTTGAAGTTCGCTATGTTTTTAATACTTTCGTTGATTCTGAGCCAACGAGTGGAATTAAAAACTATGACAGGAAATTTCGTTCTGCGCATCAATTTACATACTTGTGACCGAAACTCAACTTTAAAATCACCAACTGCGTATTCCCTGGGTCAGCAGGCCAACTAGTTTGGCTAACTGTCAAAGCTGTACCGCAACAGCAAATTAAACAAGCTTTTCAGAAAAGAATAGACTACTCTGTGGGGATTTGTAGGTCAGCCTAGGCTCCAGGGATAGGCCAATTATCACTCGCAACTCAAAAATCTCTGGTAGAACATAATAATATATGTAATTTTCTCTTGGCAGGCGTAGGTACACCCGAGATGTACCGGCACTTAAATTGTTATCACTCGATCGAACGTGGCGTTGTAGCAAACTTGCTAAGGCTGATATTTGTAGGTTTTATCACCTGTGAATTGCTCGATACGACACGGTATCTCAAGTGTGGCCGTAAGATAACCACGCCGTGAGAACTGGAACGAAATTACGACAGTAGAGATCTATGGATAGACAAGTGTAGTGGCTCCAACCCCGGTACGTCGTGTCAACCACTGTAGACCACAAGACGGTCAGTCTTGGAGAATGAGATTTGCTTAGGTTAGCAGTTTTAACTGTGTGACAGTGGGGAGCATAGGTGGCGCTTCTTCTGTCCGTCGCTTCTGTTGGGGGATATAGACCGTAAAGTACGTGCGCTAGGGAGAAGGTTATTGGGGGGGGGGCGGTCTGATGAGGGTAAGTACTCTCTTCAATTATGGTAATGAATGATACAAGTTTGCATCTCCATTGCCATATTGGCTTTTTATGATTTTTTGTTCCAACTATAAGGTCGTCGGAGTCATTTAAAAATCGAACAATGGCAATGGGTCTAATGAAAAAGTCGAATTGCCCAAAGAAAATGACACTTAAAGTCCTGAAAGATCAAAGCCTTATCATAGACATACATCATTCTAATGGCCCTATGCTTGTAAAAGTGGAGACAGGGGTCGACACCGAGCGGAACTATGAAAAGCTTACATAGGAGGAAAGGGGGGGAGGGGGGGTGGGGGTGGAAGTGTCATAAATCGCCAAACTTGAGCGTACAAAGTTCATGCCGCCTTACAGTAAATCTGTTGCCTGTGTTGATTTCTGAGTTCATTTTATTTCCCTGTTTGGCAGCCAGGGTCTCTTTTAAAAAAATAAACTTTAAAACACATACCATGAAGCTCCATGGAACAAATAATATTCACGTATGAAGGCGGCCTTCTCCACCGTGAACGTCTTTGTCAAGCTAAAGTGGGAGTTCTCGCTCTATTTTGCACCATGAATATGTTTTTTAAAAAAACAGCCAGTAATGAAAGAGATGGCTTTCTTGGAGTTTTACATCCTTTCCCACACACGGAGGCTATTTTAGTGACCAAACTTGAACCTCCGCTGTGCCGCTATCGAATGCCTGAATACATCGCGACAAATAAATTAGGATTGACTCCACCCCACCCCGAAGTGAGATTTCAATTTGCGGCCTCGTGCATACGGGATAAGCGCTCTAGCCACTACACCGATGAAAGAGATTGATCATTTCTCCATCATAATTACACGCAACAATTTTCATACAGTAAGGTAACAAGTATCATACAGTGACGTAACATGCCCACATTACGTAACTGTACATATATGCAACAGGCCTACTGCCCTCTGTTCATCAAATCCGGGAAGCTCATGATATAGGCCTACAACGCTCAGTGACATGATAGACTACTGCTAAATCCCTTGACACGACCATGCTGTGAAGAGGGCGAGCAAACCCGCTTACACTAATGCAACGCGTTCTTGTCACAACATGGTCAAAGACAAAGAGAAAATTGTTAGGCTTTGAGATGTCCGAGTTAATTAATACTTGGGGAATTAGCGGAAGAACCCCCCCCCCCTCCAACCCCCTGTTGAGATAGATACTGGGACACTGTTTGATTACTGCACGCCAACGCAAAATCGGCCCTTTCCAAGTGGAGCAATTCGTGTAGATAAAGTGTCTCGTACCATGTACCGATACTCTCGACTCTTTGTGGGTCTTTAATTTAATCACACTTTTCTCGGTCTTTATCATTGTGGGTGAGGGCAAGAGAATTAAAATGTAAATCAGATAAAGAACAGTAGATTGTGCAATGCCAAATAGGGACTGAAAATCGGCTCAAAACAAAAAACTATCATTCTTATCACTAAAACAGAACAAACATCTCAGCCGAGGGAAATCCGACACTGGGATGGACGTCAAGTTTTGCTGATTGGAATGAGGTCATTCCTACCTAGATATAATTATACTGATTACCAAATACAGAGAATTTGTATTTATAGAGAGATCTCACTTCCGCCAAATCGCGAAACTAGGTCGCTGCGGTAAACAAAAATTGAAAGAGACCGCCTTCACCAAAAATAGTGTGCACATCTGTTTACCGTGGTTCGTTCATATTTTTGGGATTGAGCATTGAAACTATTTAGGGCCGTTTGTAAGCTCTTATTCCCCGTGGAGATGCACAATCGAGTAGGCCTATTGTTTACCACAGCGACCTACTTTCCGCTCCATGCTAACAGTGGTTTCCCGGCGCCTCCCGTGTCTCGCAGTGCAAATCTACCAATAGTGAAACCTCTCTAGGCAAACATACTCTCTGCCACATCGCCCAGGCGTCGGTCTGATGAAGGGAACACGTCCCTACGGAAATCCTATCCAAATCTACGTCGGACTGACGCTGGGATGCTAGCTGAAACCCGTCAGGTCAGGCAATTATTACAGTCATTCTCAGCGATCATAGCTGCTCTTCCCTCCCCCTCCCCCTCATAATAAACTACGTGAAATAAAAATTTTAAAAATCCACAGATCGAGAGATAGAATTGGGTCAGCCCCACCTTCCAGCTACATCCAGTGCATGAGCGGAAGATCTCAAGCTAAACCTGCCACGAGTTTAAGCCTCAGGACCAATGATAGGTCAACTTTGCTTCATAGGGGATGTCAGTGGAATATGACCATACGAGTCTACATTTTGCAACGCTTAATTAATTTCTGTCAAGTGTAGGCCTACAACAGATTTTTTTTTTTTTTTAAATATCAAAGCCCTATATTTAGACTTGCAATAGGCATGAAAAATGAAAACATATTGCAAATTAAACAAACAACATTCAAATACAAGACAAATCTAAAGAGACCACATATCACGTCATCAAATTTAACGTAAACGTCAGCTATAGACGTGTACTCACCTAGATACGTGTTTCCCCTGTTTCTGAGCCCGGTTAAAGATTACAATTTACAGATACTGGGAAGGACACTTGGAACAGTCTTTGCAAAACACAAACCGACAATTACACCGGTAGTCGAGGTTGTTGTTTTTTTTTCTGGTGTCACAAGAACGTCACTGCTTATTGTCAGCATCAGTCGAAAAACAAGATCTAAACATAGAAGTGCTAGTGAATGGGACGGGGAAAAACTTACCTCCGGACCAAAGTACCGGCACTTGCTTGCAGCTCGTGCATTCATCCAAAAGTGCGGGATAGTCTCAGCTACACCAAGTACGAATACCTTCATGCTTGACTACCCTCCCATCCTATGATTGTATGTAGCAGGGCGGTTTCGATACTTGTCCACAGGTGGTTGACCCACTTGATTTAGAAGCCGATCCTCAAACGAGAGACTGAGGGATGAGAATCAGGGGCGTTACCGGAGATAGACGTAATCTTAGATAAGCCGACCTGTACATATTACATTGTATTATTTCACCGTAGGCAGATAGATGTCAAAGTTCTTTGGTTGAAGGGCATAGGAATAAAAGCCCGTGCACTTTAGACAGAGCAGATAAAAACAAAGGCTCATGATAGAAAGAAAAAATAGGGGAGGGAGGGGAAGTTAAGATAACTTTGAGACCCCCCCCCCCCATAAAGTATGAACTCTCGATATGGGTGATTATTTTACTAAACCCCCCCCCCCCAGCCCCCCCATAAAGTATGAACTCTCGACATGGGTGATTATTTTACTAAACCCCCCCCCCCCCAGCCCCCCCATAAAGTATGAACTCTCGATATGGGTGATTATTTTACTAAACCCCCCCCAGCCCCCCCCGCCCCATCTTTCTTGTACCCTTTTCACACGCTGGGTCCACCCCCCATCTACCCTCCACCCCCACCCCGACCTCCCACAATCCGAACGCGTGTAATAATAATAATAGTTCGTCCATCAGGTATGATGATGACCTTAACAACACCAGAGGAATAAAGAACAGAAATTGTTGAGAATTTCAACACATGGACAATAAAGAGAACTAAAGGACACAGAGGACAGAATGGAAAGACTGTTCTTTCATGACTTATGGCTTCTCATGTGACTGATAAGTCCTATTTTTGCCCTGCAGACCCTTCCGCATAATTGACAAGAGTGCTCCGTTGGTTCAGTACCACTGGGCCTTTTCTTGCGCCGTTCTCTTTTTTTGATAGCCTGCTGGACTCTGTCAGCTTCCCATGCTTTGCTGCCTCTGGTAAGGGCCGCCCTCCAATTTGCACGATCAAGCGAGAGCTTTTCCCACTCACTCACATCTGTGGCAAAGGCCTTCAGTGATTGCTTGAGAGTGTCTTTGTAACGTCTCTTTGGGGCCCCAACATTCCTCGTTCCATTGGAGAGCTCAGAGAAGAAGATTTGCTTAGGGAGTCTGGAGTCGGGCATTCTGACAACATGTCCTGCCCAACGTAGCTGAATTTTTTTCAGGTGGCAGAAGATGCTCAATTCCTTGGCACGATTGAGGACCTCAGTGTCTGGAATTTTATCCTGCCATTTGATCCTCAGGATCTTTCTAAGGCAGGCCAGATGAAAGTGATTTAGCTTTCTGGCATGCGATTGGTACACTGTCCAGGTTTCAGCCCCATAGAGTAGGGTGGGAAGGACCACAGCATTGTACACTTTCAGCTTAGTGTCTGTGCGAATGCCGGCGACATCCCATACTCTCTTTCGAAGCCTGCCAAATGCAGAGCTGGCTTTGCTGATTCTTGAGAGAATTTCAGTATCAACACGAGCCGCGGAAGACAGTGTACTGCCAAGATAGGTGAAGTTCTCCGACACCTTCAGAAGACTGTCATGGACTTTGATATTTGGGGTCACAGGATACTTGTCGTCTGGAGTAGGCTGATGGAGCACTTCCGTCTTCTTTGTGCTTATTGTGAGGCCAAAGTTGTCACAGGCACTAGAGAACTTATCAACACAGTTTTGCATGCTATCCTCATCGTGTGCCAGAAGTGCACAATCATCAGCAAATAGTAGGTCACAGACTTGAGTACTTTTGGTTTTGGTTTTTGCCTGAAGTCTCCTGAGGTTGAATAGACTGCCATCAGTTCGGTACTTGATGCTTACCCCTTGAGGAGGAGAGCTAAAGGCTTCTTGTAGCCTTGCAGAGAACATGATGCTGAACAGAGTTGGGGCTAAGACACAAGAGCAAAGGGCTCTGAAAAACTGCCGTTGCTTTTGACTGCAGCTTGCATGCCATCATGAAACTGGCGCACTATTGTGATGAATTCGGGTGGACACCCAAGCTTCGCCAAGATTTTCCAGAGGCCTTCACGACACACTGTGTCAAATGCTTTTGTGAGGTCAGCAAATGTGATATACAGCGCTTTATTTTGTTCCATGCATTTTTCCTGAATCTGTCTGGCAGCAAAAATCATATCCGCCGTTCCCCTCTCTTTACGAAAGCCACATTGGCTCTCGGGAAGCAAGTCATTTGACGAGAGGTGATCAAGAAGGCGATTCAGAAGCATTCTTGCCAATATTTTGCCAGCAATTGAAAGTAGAGAGATTCCCCGATGGTTGTCACAGACTTGGCTGTCCCCTTTGTTTTTGTACAGATGGATGATTGAAGCATCCATATCGAGAGTTCATACTTTATGGGGGGCTTCGAACGCGTGTACTTTATATATATATATACGACCGCTGTCAGTTTGTCACGTTAGGGTGTAAAAAGAGAAATAAGTCCAAACCGTACAAGGAAAACCTGATTTTAAAAAAGGGAGTGTTTATTGGGGCGACATGCAGCCTTCATAACAATTTGGGCTACCCGGAGATCAATATTACCGTAGTGAGAAACGGGTAGCCTAAATAACGTTTCAGGGGTGCGGTTTGGTTATGAAGGCTTACACTGTAGCCCCAATTAACACTCCTTTATATTTATATTGAATGAACTTATATAGTTTGATTATTAAGGGGCGTGTTTATTGGGGCTACATATATGTAGTCTATAATTATAAGGTCACCCTTTAAGAAAATGTAGCTTTGTTGATGAATCGAAAAATTAATGCATTATTAGATGGGCGGCATGACAAAGGTTCATTCATTCATGAAATATGCATTATCTGAACCTGTTTGATGGACGTGGGTGGAATAGCAGAGAACGGATTTACTTGACCTGGGGGGGGGGGGGCATCTATAAAGTACATGTACTCGATATTGCGGATTTTTACCCCCCCCCTCCCCACCACCACCCCGAGGTATGCTTTCCATACAGTCGGCCTCACCCCCTCCTGAAACCCCCTTTTCCCCTTTGTACGAAATCCTTGATTTGATAAGGCCTTCCCAGCCAGCATCTCCATGTCAATCCGACGTAGATCCATACAAGATTTTTGTAGGGTTGGTAGGATCAGCATAGGGATAAATTTCTTACACCAAACCGATGTCATAATCAGTGAGTCTGTGTAGGAAAGATCCCAGCCAGGAACCCTATGCAAACCCAAGGTATAGGATTGACGTCAAGTTGCACATAGGAATAACATCGTTCCTACGTAGATGCACTGCTTACGGCATCTCACTGACATTGGTTTGATGTAGGGAATCCGCCCTTATGGTAATCGTACCAACCATACGGAAATCCTACGTCGGATTGATGTAAATATATGCCTGGGGTGTCATTCCTATGAGCAAACTTGAGATCAGTTCCACACATGGGGTTTGACGTAGGGTTGCTTGCTGGGTTGATTATTTAAAACATTTTAAGATGTCATTGGCATTTTCCGTTGACTGTTTCAGTGTTTGGCTGTTTCATTACAGATATAATTTTATATTATATAATAAGCCAACAACTTACTGTGGAGAAAAAATACATTTATAAATAAAATTTAATTCATTATCATACTTGAAAAGCGTATGCATGCTCCCCACAATCCCCCTCCCCCCCCCCCCCCCCAATGTTCACTTTTCATACACTGGGGACACCCCTCTAACGCTGAGCGAGTGTACTTTGTTTTCGACAGGTTCGAGACTTTGTAACTAGATCTATGTTCCTCCCTCACATGTGGAATCCATTTCCCACCACTGCCCACCCCGGCCTCTCTAATCCTAACCCCAACATGAAGCAAATTACCCACATGCGAGTATATAAAGATAGGCAGGAACGTCAAAACGTCAACTCTAAGCCAAAGGCCCTCTCTAAAATGGAATAAAAATATGATAATTTCGAGTGTTCAGCACTTTCTGGCGTGAATTACAATGTCGAATGTAAACAAGGCACGTCGTGCCGCCTCTGTGCTGTGATGTAATTCCCGCTCTACGTGATGAAATACGAGACTGAAGCGAATTTAATTTGCTTGGAGTTTGTTTTGCACGCGACACGTATTGCACTTGAATCTCCGTGTCTCTTTTCTTTTTTAAAGCTGTACGAGTTGCAGTGCAGAGATCATACATTCTGAGTGTACATTCTTTACCTAGAGTAAGGATGCCAGATATTCTTGGAATTTGTCGCCACTGTTGTTGCCAATTTACACAGAATCTGCAAGTTTCTGTGTATAGCAAGCCTCACAAACCTGTTTTCTTTGATCTTGTTAGAAGCCCCTCAATAAAAACAATAACCAAATCCGTAAACGTTTTCTATAGTATACAGAATGGACTATGTTGCATTCTTCCCACCACAGAACCCCCTCCCTGTTCTCGTGATGTGACTTCGCCCCTGCATGCCAACAACGAAATCTGCACTATTGCCTACAGAGGCCCTATACCACCCCCTCCAAAAATAATAGTCAATGAACACTGCCCTATATCTTCCCATCAATCCCGCAGCACGGAGATAAAACGTCGTAAGTCCTATTGTCGAGAAAACTAATCTAAAATAAAATAATACCTGTCTCCATTCACTGAGCTTATTCGGGACAGCAATGATGCGTCCATATTTGTGCGACAGCCGACAGTACTGTTGTACATACAAAAAAAAAACAACTCAAAGAAAAGACGGTGAAGAGGAGGGAGTCCCACGTTGCCCACGTCTCGACGATTTTCAAATTGGTACAAAGCAAAATGCGTCATATCCACTGAATGAATTAAAAGAAAAAAAACCCTTTTCAACCGGGTGTGAATAGCAAAGGGCTTGATTGTCCAATTCAGCTGCTCCTGTGATGTTGAATTGCCTGGGTTTGTTCATTCGTAACTTGTTGCTAAAGGCGAACTGGGGAGCACAGTGGTGGCAGGTCTTTGAGTTGTCGTGGTGGATTGGTTGATGGCTAGAAATTGTTCATTACACACACGCGTACAAACACACACACATACACACACCCATACACACACACACACAGGAGTGGTTTGATTGAAAACGTATTAAAGGACATGAAAAGGATAGAGAATGACACGAAACGTGAAATTGAAGAAGAAAAGGAGGCAGGATGAATGACTGTGACATTACAAGGCAAGGGAGAAAGAGAGAGAGAGAGAGAGAGAGAACGGAAAAGAGAGATCGAAAGTGGGAGAATGGGGGAGAGAGAGAAGAGAAAGGATATAAAGGATGGGCTGAAAAGCGTACATGAATGCTGAGTGGAGAGGGAGGAAGAATTAGAATGAGTCGGAAAGAGGCGTGGGAAACGAGCAAAGGAGAAAACATGAAAGACAAATTTATATCAAATGCCAAGTTCGGTTCAGTGTTAGGATTAGAGAAAAGATAATCGGAAACAACGTCAAGCGAAGGAAATGTAGATTCCAGGAACGTCCGTGGATGGACGGGGGTAAAAAAAAAAGGGGTGGGGGGGGGGGCAGTTCGTCCATAGGGTGACCTCAGGCTACATAATGTAGCCCCAATAAACACTCCCTTACAGATTGAGTAACCTTATATGGTTCCATTATTGAGGGGAGTGTTTATTGGGGCTACATGGAGCCTTCGGTGGAGAAAAGCTTATTGAAAGGCTGACCGAGTTGTTCAATCATATGTTGAAAGCAGGGAAGCTGCCACAGGACTTCAAAGATGCTTCAATCATCCATCTGTACAAAAACAAAGGGGACAGCCAAGTCTGTGACAACCATCGGGGAATCTCTCTACTTTCAATTGCTGGCAAA
Organism: Onchidella celtica; assembly: GCA_963931925.1. Taxonomy (NCBI): domain Eukaryota; kingdom Metazoa; phylum Mollusca; class Gastropoda; order Systellommatophora; family Onchidiidae; genus Onchidella; species Onchidella celtica. The sequence goes on along the minus strand of OZ007570.1, from coordinate 61,665,151 downwards.
ATATTGGCAAGAATGCTTCTGAATCGCCTTCTTGATCACCTCTCGTCAAATGACTTGCTTCCCAGATATATATATGGATGTTTTTATTGTAATGTTGTTGTTTTTTAAATAAAAACATAATATAACTTGACCTTTCTTTTTTTCACTGGACTTTTTTTCCCCGACTCTCAGAGATGGATTTTTGGGAGGGAGAGGAGAAGATCCTTGTTTCTCGAGACCACCAGCCTGAGGCTTGTTGATCCTCAGTTCTTGATTTAGTTCATCTTGTTAAGTTTTGCCCTTGAGCACTGCGCTACCGTTTTATTGCGAAAACACCGTAAACACCAACAAAAAAAAACAAAGAACGAAAGCACTTTGGAGTTGCTGTCTGTTTCACTTTTTGTTCTCTTTCCATTTTATGTTGGCAAAGAGACATTATTTTTCGCATAGAATTACAAGCCAAATAGAAAACAAGCCAAATAGAAAACAAGCCAAATAGAAAACAAGCCAAATAGAAAACAAGCCAAATAGAAAACAAGCCAAATAGAAAACAAGCCAAATAGAAAACAAGCCAAATAGAAAGTTAGAGCGCAATTTCTCTGGAAAATGATGTTATAAAATGAATAGGATCTCTATTGCTGTTTATGGTGTTTTGTCGTAAAAACGTCAGAGTGCTCGATAGCTGCCTGTTCAGAGTGTCAAGACGCCAGAGATGGCTTAGAGAAGTAGCCTGGGGAGAGAAAGCGAAGAAGGAGGATGAGGAGGGATGTTTCTTTTTATTGGGGATGGAAATGGAAGACGTGTGGGCTGAAAGAAGAAAAAATGGGTTAAATTGATATAGGGAGTGAGAGAAAAGATGGGCTGAGTAGATTAGGAAGACAATAGGATGATTTGACACATATGTTGAGAGATCAAGTAAGCATGCCGCAGGATACAGAGGGCATCACTTCCTGCTGAGAGAGGACGTACTGATGAAAGAATAAAATGAGAAAACAGGGACAAAAATAGACCTGGGAGGGGTTCAGAGGCGGGTTTGCTTTGACTCGTCAATAATACATAAAAATCCATGTCTCCGCTCGAGCTAATTTGGCTCACTTGTCGCTGAGATACTGGCAAACACAAACTTGTCAATGGTGAAATTATCACATGAATAGCCCCCTCACACTCTCGACACACAGGTACGGTTTCATAGGAATGGAAAATGCCCCAGTAAGCGACCTTTATCGATATCCGGCCTGAAAAGTTCAACTAACCCAGCCAGTAGCTCTGAGGAAGTCCGACTTGTACGACCGACGTCAAATCTGCATATAAGAATGATTTGCTGGTTACGATATCACGCCGACGTCAGTTTGATGTAGGGAACCTGCCCCCACGATAATCCTTCCAATCTTACGGTAATCTACGTCTGATTAAGGATGTTGATGGCTGGGAAGCGGACCTATAATCATTTCCGTCCCGGTACCATTTCAATGCTGAAATGTTCAACGAAACAACTCTTATAATCATTTCCCAGTGGAAAAGTTAAACTACGCGAACATTTAACCACTTCTAATGCGAAATGTTCAGCTGAATAACTCTTAATCATTCCAGAGCTGAAATGTTCAACTAAAAAGACCTTTAACTTTGTTTAAACTGAAAATGTTCAACTAAGAGGACCGTTAACCATTTCCAAGCTGAAATGTTCAACTACGCGGACCTTTGACCATTTCCAAGCTGAAATGTTCAACTACGCGGACCTTTGACCATTTCCAAGCTGAAATGTTCAACTACGCGGACCTTTGACCATTTCCAAGCTGAAATGTTCAATTATGCGAACCCTTAATCATCTCCAGGCTGAAATTTTCATCTCAATGGCTCTTCAGCGTTTCCAAGCTGAAATGTTCAATTACGCGGACCTTTGACAATTTCCAAGCTGAAATGTTCAATTATGCGAACCCTTAATCATTTCCAGGCTGAAATTTTCATCTCAATGGCTCTTCAGCATTTCCAAGCTGAAATGTTCAGCAAAGCGACCATTCCTGGGTTGAAACTCTAAGTATAAAGAGGTTTGTACCGTACTGTCCATCTATCTGTAGTGGTTCTTATCATTTAAAGCCTGAGTCGGTCTACATTCATTATCTCATGGTTCTATTTCAGGTTCGATTCCACAGAGTGAACAATGCTGATGGGGCAACTAGGTCAGTGGAATTAGGAAAGGAAGCAAGAGAAATCAAGCCGAATCTTATATAATTTTTAAAAACGCGATATTTTAACTAGACCTAGCGCCTCTCTCACGTCTCGGATTTGTATGAAATTTTGAAGGTGCCTTCCTGTTGACCTGCCATTGTTTCTTTTTAGATTTGGAAGCTTGAAATAGTGAGAACTTTTTTATTTTTATTTTTATTTTAGTTTGCTTTTTCGCTAATTTCACCCCCCCCCCCCCGATTCTTTCATACCACCAGTCCGTGACATTATCATTTCCTGTAATGCGTTCACTATTAAACAAACTGCCCAATGCGCAGATTACTGCCATTTCACGAATGTTGACGAGATGCCCAGAGCGTTAACGCGTAAAGGGGACGCTGTAAGATTTATCTAAAAACAAACACACAAACAACCACAACAAAATAAACCAAAAAGGAACGTCCAAGGTGAAGTACATCCGTTACAATCACCCACAACCGAAACCAACAGACATATTTGTCCCGGGCAGGGCCAAGTACAACAGTTGTGTTAGCAGAAATTAGTAGGCACAATATAGAATGAGAAAAGTATTTTTTTTTTTTGTATTTTGTATTTTGTACACTTCTTTTTAATCCCATTTGGGAAATTTGCCTTTGTGTCATTGCAGCCCAGTTACAACTGGAGCAGGCACGGCGTCGCCACAGTGCAGCTCTGGTCGGCGTTTTTTTTTCTTTTAGGAAAGGGGGGGGGGGGATAAATTTTATTTAATTGTGCCAGGGCAGCGGCCTGTTCGGCCTGCTCTTCTCGATTTCCAGCTGTTAAGGTATCTTTAACGTGCGCAGCGTGCACATGGGCCCTCCGAGTTTTTCTTCCTATCCGAGAAGACTAGGCGCTCGATCCTACCTGCCATAGGATAAGGGACAGGAAAATATGAGAAAAATCCCAAAATTCCAACATGCCTGCGCCGACTGGGATTCGAACCCGGTACCTTCGGTATGAGAGGCGAGCACCTTGCCTCTAGACCACCGTGTAAAAGCGACTCTGTACATTCACGATCTATATAATTATGTAATGTGCGTTATATAATGGCCTAAGTGTTTCTCCCCTGACATCCTATCCTCGGTTGAGAACCAGTTCTAAATCATCAGTTAGCCATACCCCAGGAAAGGTCCAAAGCTTCATATCGAACGACTTGACCTAGCGAGAACTTCCCATAGCAGAATGGAAGAGGTGTGATTTAGGTGGAATGTGACACGTTATTCTGGCCTGCCATACCTACAGAGTTCGCTCAGCATTCAGGGCAAGGAATAATCACTGGCTTGACCCCTGAACCCGGCGAGAGGTGGATGACCTATATAAGATGGTTCATTGATTACCTTTACCTTAATAAACAAACATAAGCCATGAAGATTGATATCGTAGGCATGTGGGTGTATGGGTGGGGCGAGGGGGGGGTGGAAGGAGAGGGCTGTTTGAGGGTGAGGTTGGTCGGTGCCTGAGGTGCTGGCGCAATTGTTCTGATTATATGACTATGAGGATAAACGAACACGACATTTCAGGTACGCACACTCGGAGAAGTTGGTCTCCCCAGGAAATTACATGTAATTATCTTCTCCAATTGACAGTAACTTGCCTGTAAGCAGCTGTAAGGTGTGTCTAGAAACGTGAGCAAAAGGTTTGCGTTTACGTGTGTACGTGTATTTGTACGGGGTGGGAAGGTGGGGGGGGGGGGGATATATCTATATATATATAATTTTTATATAGATAGATAGATAGATAGATAGATAGATAGATAGATAGATAGATAGATAGATAGATAGAGAGAGAGAGAGAGAAGGAGGGAGACACACACACAAACACACACACAGAGAATGAGAGACAGAGAGAGAGAAGGACAGAGAGAGAGAGAGAGAGAGAGATAGATAGAGAGAGAGAGAGAGAGAGAGAGAGAGAGAGGCGGGAAAAATGAAAGAATGAATTAAAGCATGTGTGTGTAAAATATCAATTTTCATTGATAATCAATAAATGTAAACTTGAGGATTCTGTCATGGCTATTTTTTTTATTTAACTATTGATACGCTGATACTGTCTTCCTACGATATTTCATTTTTGTTTTTTACCGCGGCCTGAAGAGTGTCCTTATCACGAAGACTGTGTTATAATGTAATAACCGACGTAGTTCACCTGCTTTCTTGCCCAATGACGAATCAAATTGGGTGACTACAGCGGCAGGATAAATTATCATGTGTCATATGTTACAACTCCTCTTGTCCTAGTTAGACGTAGGTGTTGATTTATGTTGCCCTGACCAGAAATGGATTTTTCAGAGTAGACTATGCATAGTAATTTAACACTTTACTTTAAACTGCTTGGACTGCCCCCCTCAAAATGTCTACATTTAAAAACCTGGAAACACCTGAGAAATTGGGCTCGCATTACTAGTGTTGAAGATTTTCCTAGAGAGACGCAAAGTATTCCAGTGTAGTAACTGGTTGAATTTTAGTTGCTACAGTACTCATCTCAATTTCACCCAGAAGTAAATGAAAAAAACAAACAAACACAAACCTACGAGATTAGAGGTTCCCCCCCCCCCCCCACCCCCCCCCCACCCCCTCCAGGGTCTGTAGAATCCAAGTTGCTCCTGAGCAGAACTAACCACCTAGAGCGCAAATGTTAATGACATGCTCTACAGTGGAGTCACACCAAACCTACTGGTCAGTGGTTTCGTGTTGGACAATAATTATTGCGAGCTTGTCAGACTGAAACATCTGCTGATCTCCATTTTGATTTGTTTCACAACTTTTCACTAACTATAAACATGCAAGCTGTTCTGCCTTATTCGTTGGATATCAGAATTTTCTCCCCGGGTAGGGAAAAATTGGTCCTTAATTGATCTTTTCGCCTTACTCTTCATCATCATCATCATCAGTTGTTCTGTCTGGAACAGACATTGGTGATCATGGCTCTCCACTCGCATTTTGTCATCAGCCAAACTCATGAAGGAGCTGTTGTTGTGACATTTATTTGCTGTCCATGAATTAAGGCTTTCAGTGAGAGTTTTTCTCTGTCTACCCCTGCTTTTCCTGCCTTCGATCTTCCCTGTGACTGCTAGATGTTCGAGGCTCCTGAGGCGACAGATGTGCCCTAGAAATTTCAGTTGCCTCTGTCTTAATGTTTTAATTAATGATCTTATCAGATTGGAGTCTCTCAAGACTGACTCACTTGGTTTTTTTTTTCTCCATCCATGATATTCTCAATATTCTTCTAATAAACCACATTTCTGCTGCTTCTAGTTTCCTCTCTATTTCTTTGTTGTTTGTCCAGCATTCATATCCGTATAAAAGCACTGACCATACATAATTATGTTTTCAAGGCGCTGATTTTGGTGGCCGTTGATATATTTCTGTTCATTAATATTGGTCTCATTTTTTGGAATGAATCTTTGGCCATTATTATTCTTTTCCTTATTTGACGTGGTCCTACCATCTGATGTTATCAAATAGCCTAGTTGTTTGAATTTTGTAACTTGTTTGATTTGCTCTCCTTTGCTGACCAGATTACATTTCGGGTTGATTGTTTTTATGGGGACTACCATACATTCTGTTTTTTTCACGTCGAGAGACAGTCCCATTTTTTCACTTTCTATAACAACTGTGCCCAAAAGTCTCTGAAGTTGTTGTTCCGATTCTGCCATTAAAACTGTGTCATCTGCATAATTATCTAAGGTTGTTAAGATTTCCTCCATTAACTTTAAGGCCGGGGATGTTCTCTAAGTTCCTGAGGATCATCTCGTTGTATAGATTAAAAAGATCTTCTCTTACCGACATGTAAATATACAAAATTTAACTGACACAAACATATTGACACCTTTTTTGTTTCTTTACGTGTTGAGTGAACTTATAAAGCTTTGCCATCCTTTTTTCGCTGTTGAAATGGACTGACAATTTTCTAAAAGCAGAAGAAATCGTTCCCTGTTGTATCTTTGCGTACACTAAAATGACAGTCCGTAGTTGCTGATGTGTCTATAGAGTTTAGTATCTTTTTTGACGAAATCGTTTGGTGCTTGCTATTTACTGTGACTTGAGTCATTAATTTTAAAATAAAAGAACGGCAAAAGCTGTAATGAATCTTCGTTTACTTGCCAACTGAAATTGTCAGTTTTGATAAACAAGGCAGAGAGTACGTTATCACAGAATGGGATATACACTTTCCATTTCGCAAAACAAACTGTTGACTGTGGAAACGTATTTATATGTCCACAATGAAGTAAAGCAGCACTTGGTGTGTTTTGCAAAAAGTACACATCATGGTGACGTAAGCAGAAGGTGATGCAGCTCGGCCCTCCGTCTAAATGGTTTTATATAGTTTCTCTAAGAATAGTTAGCTCTGTAAAGTCAACGTGACTTGTCCCCTTGGCAGAAAAAAAAAAACAGTGGGGATGGGGGTGAAGTGGAGTGGCGATGGAAGGAGAGTTTTATCTGAAGGAACCCCAATCAACATCCTTACGTCAATCCGACGTAAATTTGTATAGGATTTCCGTAGGGTTGGTAGGATTAACGCAGTGGCGGGTCCCCTACATCAAACCGACGTCAAAGCGATGTCCTAACCAGCAGATCAACGTATGAACAATGTCAATCCTATGTGCAGACTTGACGTCATTCCTACGGCTGCTGGTTGGAACAAAGTTTTTTTTTTCATGGAATCTTTGGGGGCCACCACTGTCAGTTGGGAAGTTACCCCAATTTTGTTATTTTGCAACTTCTCAGTTCTTCAAAATAATCACCCAAATCATTCATGATGCAGATTTAGATATCAATACATATTGCGGAAAGTGTGTCTATCTATAGGTGCAGCGTGGGTGTCTTCATCGGTGTCTGAACGCTGTCGAGGGGAAACAATCTCGACAGATCAATTTGCGGGAAGCGTATCATTGGGTTTAAAGTTTAACGTGGGGGGGCGGGGGGGGGGTTACTTTCCAGCCAGCAACCCTACATCAATCCGACGTAGATTTCCGCAAGATCGGTAGGATTATCGTAGGATTGGTAGGATTACCATAGGGGCGGGTTCCCTGCATCAAAATAACGTCGGCGTGATGTCGTTACCAGCGGATCTACAGAGTAACGATGTCACTCTTTATGTGCAAACTTGACATCAGTCCTACTTGTGGGATCTCCGTGGGGTTGCTCGCTGGGGTCGTTCCTTCCTTTAATTTGTAAGCAGATAAACGGAGACAAGGGCTTCCACATACACATACTAGTACATAATGCTTTTTTTCCACTAGACAATCACCAGACTGACCCCCCATGTTACAAATTGACCACCTCGAAATAGAAAGCTTGCAGAACAATCGCAGATGACCATTACATGGTGTCCTGGGGACAGAAAAAGGTTCTATCTAATCATCTTCAAAAGGACCTGTTACAACCTTGCCTTCCCCAGTTACAGCCTCCTGCTACGTAACACAAGTCTCCCACAAAGGTCATAGGGGTTGGCAGGGCTACAATTATCCAGCCCAGACACTGTGAGACACGAACATTTATGGTCCAACACGATCCTACGTTCATGGTCTAACAGGATC
>OZ007570.1:61547431-61652431 GCA_963931925.1 Onchidella celtica | reverse complement strand
TTATACTATAAGATTTTCAGCATTTCACAAAATGGAGATAAAACAAACAAGAACTAAGGTCTCCCTGTGCAAGCCACGTACATGTATGGCATTTTCTGTACTGTATGTAAAACTAGTTGCTGCCTTCACTCAATGTGTGTTTCTATTCCATCACTTTTATAACTTTTCATAGTTTTCTGTGAAAACTTTCTGAAAATTTATGACAAAAAAATGTCCGTTGGTACTGATGATAAAAGCTGGTGCTGGTTTCCAGCTGCATTGAGGACAAGAGCTCTACTACTGCTTGAGTCTCAGAGACATATGACAGGTCATGCACTTTCAAACTAAGAAGTTGAAAAATTGAGGAAAAAAAATAATAACAACAACAAAAAACAAAACAAAAAAACAAACAAACCTAGGAAACCCGCACAACCAGTGAAAAGTCAGTAAGTGACAATTTCTGCCCCATGACAAAAGCTCTGATAAAATCATAATTCAAACATCTGAGTATGAGGCTGAGCTGAAATATTGGCACTGAGAAAGACAGAGAGATAATGGACAAACATGACATATTATATAATACATAAAAAATATAATACAGTCATATCTTTACAACCAGACAGACACGTGAGTTTAACATGAACAGTTTGCATGCAGTGTAATTCTAGTGTCTACACAAACATTTTCAGTATAACTGAACTGTGACAGATGGTCACTGTTGTGAAATTGTGTGCAGGATCACACTGACTACATTTAAAGGGTGTGATTCTAAATGGAAATACATGTATTCCTAACATGGTCCATGTATTTCCAAGTTATCTTCTTATCATAATTTCTAACCATGTTCCGAACCATTGAGTGATTTCCTGTGTTATTCACAAGTTTAAACTTTGTCCAAAATCACATTTGTGACCACCACTATCTGAATAAGTTCGACAAAAAAGGCATCTTTCTGGTTTGCTTACACTGGCACAAGTTTGACACGACTGAATATTTCACCATGAATAATACTTCTTTGATTGTTGAATTTCTTGGCCGTGCAAGAATTTTGCATCTGAAGGCATTTTGGTGTTGTTAGTGAGATCAAAGTTTGTCCACCCATAGTAATGACTGCAAGAGGTTGGTTTGGGTTTCATAAACTGTCATTGCAACAGAGGAAAAACCATGGAAAATGTGAGAGTCAAGCACTCAAAATCATTTGCTTACAAGCCATACATTCCTCACTGTGTTTGTAACAATTATGAACTGCCACATGATCCAAAAAAGCAAATTCAAGTTTAAAAAAGTCTGTTTTTCTCAAATCTGTGGGGAAAATGTTTTAACTATACATACGAACACAGTTTATGTCAGATACCAGCTATTTAGTGTGGTTGTTATGGTGATGACACTTCCAGAAATGTGATTCTGGTGATTGCATCTTTCATTATTAGTTGGCCCTGTGACTTGGACAAGGTGAAACATGCGGTGATACGGAGAAAACACAATGGTTTGGTTTATCTGATGACGTTCAATATAAAACCTGGTTTTGACTACTAGACACTGTGGCAAGAACCAGAGTTAATGATGGAGGAAATAAACACAGGATTGAGGCTGGGGGAAGAGGAGAGAAGAGTGTGAGCAGTTCTGAGCCATGTATAGACACATCTTCATTCTGCTTTAACTGCAGCCCATTCACATAGCAACATCTCACTCCTACCCAGTGGCTTTGAAATAGCTTCATCACCCATCCTAACTATAGCACAATTTTTATTCAACTCCCTTGGACGACCTGGACCTAGAAAAAAAAAACAAGAATGTTTTGCCTCGACCTGGACCTAGAAAAAAAAAACAAGAATGTTTTGCCTCGACCTGGACCTAGAAAAAAAAAAAAGAAGAGTGTTTTGCCTGTCATTATCAAGAACTGTGGTTTTTTCTTAAAACTTCCTGCTTGAAGTGTCAAATCCAGGGAAAACTCCCCAACTGGAAGAGATTCTTTAAGAAGATTGGCAGCAGGGCCACCATTATGAGCTTCTGGGCAAAGCTAAAGTGATTTTTCTTTCGCTGTTTCGGAAACCAATGTAAATTTGCATGCAGGGGGCCTCCTGGTGCCTTGGGGTCCCTGAACAGCTGCCCAGTGTGCCCATGGATGGCTCTGATTGGCAAATTGATTAAGAAATTGTTGCAGAAGAAAACACTATAGAAAATAATCATGAGCTATATAACAAAGCTATGATAATACGAATGCCTGATTTTCTGTCAAACATTTTGGCTGAACTGCATTATAAAAAAAATCCTGCTTTCCGCCAATATTTCTACGGTATTTGGGTCCCGGTTAATGCAAGAAAGACAAATTTGAGGGCAAATCTTCATTTTCAAATTTCACAGTGCTGAGAAACTTTTCACATTTATAGTACATGAAATGACTGACTGCCATTGGCTCGAAACGACTCTCAATACTGTGTGTTCACTAAACAAAATGTCCTTAAGTGCACTGCTGCAATATTTCATTTGCCCACAAAAAAGGAATTTTGACCAAAAAGTGCAAAGCATTTACAAAAAAAAAAGAAAAAAAAAAGCAAAATTATGGCCTACAGAATAGTGTCAGGGAAAAAGCACTGGCCACCAAATGGAGATAAGTGTATACATACAGCTTCACCAGACTAGAAAATCTTTTAGAGAAACAAATTTATTTGCCATATCAAACAGCAGATGGCTGAAAAAAAAAGAATGGAATTACATTATACTGCAATCATTTTCCAGAACAACGTAACAACTATGAAATATGTTACAATTAGAACAATAACAGCTGTGATTAGAAAGTGATAGATGGATGAAAGATTATCTATGGTGGTTAGTGGTTTTTTCATCATAACATTAATGCATCTACCTGTACATTTAAATCAAAATCTAATTGGAATAGACAGAACTTGGAAATGCCACACTATAACAAACACAAAAACGGCTTTTTAACAAAGGAACTGTTGTATTTACTGCAGCAACAAGCACATTTCAAACACAGATACTTTTCTGATATAAAAGCAATTTTACCCCAAATGATCAACCTGACCTCCCTTCTGTCCGTGTTTAGGTCTTTATTTCAGGAGGTTCGCTGCCCTTGGCATTTACACCTCACTTTTCTTTTTTAAAATTCTTTTTGTTGTGGTAAGGATTAATTTTTTAGAATTTTGCCCGAGGCAGCGGCCTGTTTGGCCTGCACTTCTCGATTCCAACTGCCAAGGTATCTTTTACGTGTGCAACGTATACACGAGCTCTCTGAATTTTTCGTCCGTATCCGAGAAGACCAGGTGCTCGATCCTACCTACCATAGGATCAGGGACAGGAAAATTTGAGAAAATTCCAAATTCCAACACGCCTGTACCGACCGGGATTTGAACCCGGTACCTTTGGCAGGAGAGACGAGCACTTTGTCTCTAGGCCATGGTGTCCCACGATCCCTTTTATCTGTGATATTAAAAACAAGTTTTATATGACTGATCCAAGATTCTAGTATGAGAATGATTGACTGCATTTACATCACTCTTAATATGTCTTATTGGGTGACTATTGTAACTAGGGTCACATGTTCTTGAGAATCTGATACACACTGATTTTTTCAGAAAAGATAGTGCAGAATTAGATCTATGTTCACATTTCCACACGATATGGTCATGACCCAATTACAGCCTTGCCCTAAATTACTAGTTTATACAAAAAGTAAAAAAAAAAATTAATTAATATGGGCATTCCAAGTGAAAATACACCTATGAACTAGATCTACATCCTCACATGCTGACACCTTTCATTTTTCCAACAACAAATGATATCACATGGCGGAAGTTTTGCCCAGGATATACAGAAACAATTCAAACACAACAGGGTCAGTTATATCTTTCTTTCTAAATTAAAGCTCTTTCCCTGTCTTCATCATTTAAATTACTAGCTGTAAATATATAAGGTCTTTAACAACACTACTCACTGAATAACGCTTCCTCATTTAATAATAACTTCCACCCAGGAAGTGGCTGCCTTACCTGAGTTTGCCAATGAGATAACTGACATATTGAAATGGGACTTCAAATTGTTGAAATCGTGGTAAAAACTGCTTCCTGAATGAAATTTTGTGACTTTTTGTAAACTTCATTTTACCATAGATCTATCAAAAAATCAATGAACTCCACTGGTCAGTTATCACCTGACCATCAAGTTCTGACCACTAACCCACAATCAGTGAAGATTGGGTCGTAAAACACCCTATCACTCATGAGGTGTCATTTTTCAACAGGTCTATTTGAAAGGTGGGGAGCAGCCAATGTGCTCCATACACAGAATTTTACAGCGAGCACATTCAGGTCTAACATGACCCAATAACTCGTGGCCCTCCAAAAGTGACCTAGTTTCATACAACATGATCATCGAGGCATTGAACTAAATTGTTCACCGCTACATGAGTTAAACTTCCCTGGTGTTCCTGAATTATCAGTCATTTGTTCACCTGCTGAATCTTTGTTCAAATAAAGAGATCAAACTGAAATTTCATTGAAGGACAACTTACATTTCAGTCGTTTTATAAAAAATTGTATTTGTATAGTGATTAGAATTATATATAAATACATAATAAAATCAATGCAGCTGGCCTTCATTCATACACCATGTGAAATGTATCTGATTTACAAAGATGCATGGTGCAAAATATTCATTATTTCGATGGTGTTGTGCTCTAACCATGTAACTGGAAAAAATTGACCAACTCATGTTTTTAGCTAAAACTAGTCACCACACCTTTCCGGGGGTTCCCTATTCAAATGGGAAGTCTACACGCACAATAAATAGCAAAATTGAGCTTCGAAGCCTTCCATTATATCAATAGTTACAATTCTAACCGTGTATAGGGCTGTTCTAATCGTGTAACTGATTTCTGTGGCGGTATTTTTGTCGTGCTCTAGTTGTGCATATCTCTATCCTTTGTATGATAACCGCGTAACTGGATTAACCAGCTTAAAGACCTGCATTTTAAAAAAAAATATTTATTATGACAGAAAGACACATTTTGTTTGATTAATATGACCAAAAAGATATAGTCCTGTATAAAAAAACTCGCAAAAAGATGTTTTTTTCGTCTCCTGGAAAACAATCAATCCCAAAACCAGTTACACGGTTAGAGTACAACACCATCAATTTGCTTCTTTGATTTCCTTCGGTAAAATTCATCTTTGCAAACATCAACCTGTGGGCTCTCATATCAATTTTGACCATTGCCAGACATTGCCCTTAAAGTAATAAACACACTTGGATAAATTTCATGCTCATTTGGTGTCGCATTAATGTTTAAAAAATATTTCTGACATTTATTGCTTCTTCATTATTTTTTCTTTCTAATAAAGTTGAAATGGCCAAACCTATACATTTCATGAAAAGTGGTGCAATCTGGCAACAGCCCTACATCTGAAAATCTCACTAGGTGAATAAGCCAGGTAAACTGTAAACTGAGGATGACAAATATTTAAACTGCATGCATGGCCACAGAGATTGTGTATAAAATACACCAACCATTGAACTGTGTCTGACTGATGAAGCAAAACCCTGATGAACATGACGAAAAAATGTGATTACTTATTGTGCTATATAACTTTTTGTATTATAATGAACCGCCAAGTGCAGGAATAAAATAACAATACACTGAGAGTTACATACAATTTATGGTTTTGAACATTTGCACATGTGATAAAACCAAAGCAGTTTCAAGATAATGAGCCAATGAAATGTCCATCTTACTGTCTGGAGAGATGTAGCCAGCAAATTGTGTACGAGTCAATATGACCAGAAAAATGTGCATGCTTGACCAACAGCCTCGAGAGGACCTGACCACCTCATTTATGTGTTAGCCCTAAAGAGCACAAGAGACTGACCACCATCATATATGCAGCCTGGCACTTCTGAGAAAATACGCGACCAGAAAATTGCACAACACGGGGGTGGGAACAACTGGCAGAAAAATTTCCAGAACTTTTACTACAACTCATCAACGCCAACGCAACACATTCACATATAATACAGGCTCATGTATTTTATACTGGACAACACTAGGGAAAAAAGAATTAAAATTCCCATTCATGATAACATACAACTGATCAACTACACACGTACATAAAAATGACCCTCCACATTTCACAATCGCTAACTAAACACTACAGGCAGCCTCCCACAATATTCAACTTGGCTGGAAAGCATTAAGAGACATGGATCTACCAAAATCATCCCCAGAGATGTGGACATTTCAAACACTGGCAATACATAAATTCACAGTCTGCTCATGAGATCTGTCTGTCAACCACAACTACACATTCAGTCCTGATATTGCTGTGCTGGAACACATAAAAATTCTTTTTTGAGAAAGTCTAATCTTTACTTGGCAGTTTGAACAAGCTGATCACAACCATAAATAAATATAATGACCAACCATGACATAAAATACATCCCACTGTTCTGTCTCAGAACACAATTCTAACATCTAACAATTACATATATATGACATACATCTTTCCATCACATCTAATTAGTGTTCAGCCCCTAATCACAAGTAAAATACACCAATGTGTAATTTCAACAGTAGTTACCTGTGACAGCTTCCTTTTTATCCCATTAAAACAACACACATTAGCTAATATTACCAGCAGTGCTTTCATCCTATTCAACAAACTTCTGTGGTACAAATTCCAGCACTGCCCTAAAATTCATCCTGCCCAGAAAACACAATGTTGCAGTGATGCCAGTCTTGTCTCTTAACAACTGACTTGGTTTTGCATGCATAAATGTGGTAAAAACTGTAACTGGTTGGCAGGATTTGCGACTCCTGAGATCACAAGATAGGACAATGAACAATATATGTAGGTTCATAATGAACTGTTTAGACACAGACACACCAATATGAACAAGAATGCTGTATGATTACATGGAATGTTGTTCCTGCACATTGAATGCAATGTGACGTCAAACATCAAAATGACTATGTCCATTTAATGCTCTTGACAACAATGATTCTTCATTTCCTGGGGAGAATTTTTCCCCGTGAAAATCTCTCCTCTCCTACATGATCTTCCGTATTCCGGTAAAGATTCACCTCATGAGGTGTAACTTATCTCAGGGTTTAAGAATCAATGGTTCACAGTATCACAGTAAAACAGTAAAAATGAAAATGACATACAATAAATCATGTACAACTACTGACATCAGGTGGACATTAAATTCATCAAATCATGGAGATTTTTCACGGGTGTACAAATTGTCCCAACAAGTTTACATAGATCTCCACCATAACTCAAGGATAACCCTGGTACATTGAGATAGGTCTATTCTGGGGTACATCTGAAATGGGTTGAACTCTAGCTTGGCCTAAGACTGCACATTCCAAAAGCACTCAAGTGAAACTTCCATAATGTACTTGCATATCTATATAAGGCATGTAAAATTTAAACCTTATTTGCCCTACCCCTCATCTCATTCCCACATTTGCTGACTTGAGTAAACCAACTCTAATGCCATTTTTCAGTGGCAGAATTTGCTGAAGTGATGATGTCCAAACTGTGTGTTATCAGTTGATCTTGGAAAACAGCTGCATGATTTAGTAATGGTGACTAAAACCTCAAGTTTTGCCACTGGCACAGCACTGGTTGTCAGCACTGGGGCAAGGCAAAGTATTGTGCCCCCTAACCCGTTGACTGTGAGCAGGTGGCAATGTTTATTTGTCTTGCCATGTTGAAAAACAGTGTCAAATGTTTGGACATTAGGAGATTTTCTAAGTGAGAGCAAGGATGCACAATTTTTTATTTATCAATTTATTTATTTTCATTTCAAATTTTGTGCCCCTATGAATTTTGCACACAGGCAAACCACCACTGTGGCGTTGTCCATGCTACACCACTGAGTCTTGCACATAAACCAGCTGTTTGATACTTAAAGGTAAATGTCATAATGAAACAATAAGGAAATGAAATCTACCACATCCTACAGATCTATATCATGGCTGATGAAATGATACACAAATGCTGCCTTCTTGGCTTCCTCATCTCGTGCCCTTGACCTCCGCTCTTTCCTAGACGTTTCCCTTGCATTGGCTGATCCAGTTGTGGTGGGTGGGGGACGCAGCAATACCTCACCAAATATAGTGGCTGCAGAATCAAAGGAAAGAAATCACCCAGGTTAAATAAACACACACTTCTGAGAGCCCACAAAACCACAGGATGGAAAGATGGGAATACTGTAATTGAAGATCTAATATTATCTTATTGTGGAGAACTAGTGTTATGAGGTGTCATGGATGCAATTTGCAGCGATGTAACTCTCTTCTCACTTTTTTTTTGGAGACATCCTTTACATTCAGCTCATCGCCCTACCTTCGTTTCAACTGTCACGAGTGGAGTGAGCGGAATTCAGAGATTACGGGGGCATGGAAGTGGGGGAATGACTCACGGGATAGTGAGGCTGCTCACCTATATTGACTTCTGTTAGTTAACGTTAAAGCGTGCATGTTGTGAGTTGGGGGGTCTGAATGAGGCGAGAGCGCTGTATTACTATCACTGCACACTAAGACGTCCAAGGAAGCGGACGCAGGAGAAAGCCCCAGAGGGCGAACATAAGGAGAGCAGTCGGAAGACTTGGGAGTAGTGTTTTTTCCAGTGATGACTGGTAGGTGGAACGATGATTAATAATTATGATTGATGTATTATATTCGTCTATTAGCATGATGTAAGTAAGTATATGTGAGGAATGTGGAAGTCCTTGATACTGTATATAGCAATGTGCGCCATGAGCGATAGATGTAAGTTGAGTTCATGGATTTGTAGCGAGAGTGAGTATTGTGTACTACGGTGGAGGTGTGTTACCGTAAGATGTTTGGTGAGTGAAATGTGAACTATTGTGTGTACGCTTCATGAGTTGTAAGGAGGGGTGAAGTGAATAGAAGTGGTATGGTATTGTACCAATGTAATGTTATTCTTGTAGGTGCCGAGGTCGGGCCGAAGAGCGCCGCCTACGGTGAGCCCAGCATAGGGCCGGAGGCCACACATAGGCCAGAAGTGAAGCTGTCGGTGCAGGACAGTAGAGGCACATGAGTCGTGGCAGTCTGGCCAACGACAGGGACGTATATATGATTGTGAATGTGCTATTGAAATGCTAATGTGCTATTGCCATGTTGATGTGCTATTGAAATGCTAATGTGCTATTGCCATGTTGATGTGCTATTGGAATGCTAATGTGTTATGGCAATAGGAAGGGGCTATTGAGAGACTGCGGTGCCATTGAAATATTAATGTGCTATTAAGACATGGAGAGGAGAAGCTGAGACCGAAGTGTCTTTAGAAAGTAACTACCGGGTTGTGGACCCGAGGAAGTGTGCGTAAGGGAGAAGGCCGTTGTACGGCAGTTGAATTGAATAATATAATGTCTGTATTTGCGCTATTATCTTTATGTTTATGTATAATAAATGTGTGAGTCTGATGGGTTGTTCTGTTAAGTGTTAAACTTGTTCGTTCGTGATTGTTGTCTTGTTATAATCATTATTACATCTCCCAGTCTGGGATTTGTGACATCAACGTCTTCCATATTTCTAAAATACTATTTTGCATCAGCCCTGATATTCAATAATAACTTATGAATTCACAAAAGGAGCATCTTCAGTGACAAAAAAATACTTTTTATATTTTTCCTATATTTTTTTGTGTGAAAGTTCTTGGTTAAGGGCAATTGTCCCTATAGGTTTGGGTTAGGGTTAGCATTAGGACCACTGTAATGTTCTCTAGGTTGTTGACTGAAATCAACTTTCTGATTTGGGGGGGGGGGGGGGGGGCTGCTTTGGTAGTGACAGGTGTCCCTATGAAGCAAACACATTTTGATTTAGCATTTTCCGGGCATAACTTAGATGACACCACTCTAAACTAATGGGACTCTAATCCTAACCCACAGGTACAATTGTGCCTACCGAAAACTCACAGGAACCACTGTTCCTACACAAGCACTCCCATTTCTTTTTTTTCCCTTTCATAACCAATTTAAATGCCTGAATTTAGAGACCTTGTGCCATGTGATCTAGTGGCTAAGCGTGGAGACAGTGAGTGTGCTATGATGGTTTGTATCAACTCACATAAAAACTTGATGTCCAAGCCATTGCTGTCAGTATGAAAAAGCAACTCTCTCAAGAAACCACAGATATACAGGAAAGCATTCTTGTGGCAGTCAGGCAGGCTGGACAGCAGCTGGTGGGTGAGAAAAGTATGTCTAGTAATACGGAAACGACAATGAGCCCAAAAAAAATCTTCACTGCTGAATACAAATCAATGGAGTTTTACTCACAAAACCACAACTGGTTGGTTTCACCTGATATCACAGAATTTGTGCTCCTACGAAATTTTGAATCGTATTTCGTCTTTCTTAGAAGTTCAGGGCCATTTATTTTCTTCTCCTGAGAATTTCAATTTTTCTTTTTAGATTACAGCTAATCTCTGGGAGTGCATATGTGACGCAACGCGACGATTCGGTCCGGAAGGTACAGGCCTAGTTATTGAGTAATTGCCCAAATGAACTTTTCTCAAAACTTTATGTCTTAAAAAAAGTGATATCAACTTCAATTGCTTCCAACACAGTCTAAAAATGTCCAGAATTCAATGAATTTAGCATCAAATCCAAGGGTAAAGACTTCTCCTTCACTTGATCTCAATAACTCAGTTTACCTAAAATGTACCTTGTGGACCAAACCGTCATGAAGCATCACATTTATGCTCAGTTACTGTGCCAAAAAGACAGATCTTTACAGATGCAAATACTCAACTGCTGCATGCGCCGGAGGATGGGGATGCAGTGCCAAAAATATCACAATTTTGGGTGACATGAGTGGAACAAACCAGTTTCTCCCACCAAAGTCTTGGCTGTCCAAACTGGCAAAATATCCCTACTGGCCCACCTTTATGGCAATGGTTTATAAAAAAATCTCACCAGCAAGAACTTTTTTTTAAATTGGCCATAAATTTAAATCACAGTCATTGCCAAAAACAAACAAAACAAACAAAACAAAACAAAACAAGACAAAAAAACCCACAATATCTGAACAGTGAAAACTGAGGTTTTTGGATATGATGGGCCTCCAACGATGCCCCCTATACAGACAACAAGGGAAGACAGCTGGCCCAGAGGTACGGCACTGCACACTAAGCTATATGGGACAGCAGAGGAACTCAGGAGCACAGCGTCCTTCATAAAGGCTACCGGCCTCCTGAGATAAACACTCTGACACAAAGAATGCAGAAGAGGAAGAAGAAGAAGGATATGATGGCATTCCATATGTCTGAGGTTACTGTCATGATAACTGTTTGATCAGTTATTTGTGTGAGTAATAAATACTAACCTGTCTACTGAGCAATAAATTATTGGAACTGGTCAGACACTGAGAATACATCTCATGTGGGATCACCGGCTGGGCTAGACACTCTAGAAACAACAGTAAAGATTCAGCAGCTGAATGGACACTCAAGTTGTCAGCTACAGTTGGGTCAAGGAAAACCTGACAATTATATGACCAATAATAAATCCAGATATTTATATTTTTGGAATACTTTGAAGGCTCACACCCGAGATGCAGGATACCAAGATGAATCAATTCCTCAAATTCCATCTGTCGAATTGCGCGCATATCACCCATGTTAACAAGGCAACGATGTTCACACATAATTGAACGAAAAACAGCAGTGCTCACGGTATTTATACGAGCACAATTTGTGCACATGTAGTGGGAGAAAGAATGGTTCGTCTCAGTATTCTGTGTCTCGGCTCACACTGAATTCATGTATCCTATTTTATATACGGTTGGGGGATGTTAACATGAAAAAAGTGAGTGTCTGAGGTCTGTCAGACCCCAAGTGTAAAACGGGTTTAAAAAAGCGATGCAGCAATGTCATTTGTTGAGCCTTTCTTAAAGGAACAAATCTGCAGATTTAGATTGGTGAACGAAAGAAGAAGAAGAAGATTTGTTGAGCCAAAAAAAAGAAAAAAAGAAAAAAGCTTAAAAAAATAGATACTGAGGTCATTAACGAATGAAAAACAGCACTGTAAATGATCACTATAGAAAGAATAATGTAATTTATGAGGAGACGGCATTGAAATGATAACTGGTCGCAGTCACCAAACTTAAAAAAATCAGGCAAAGTGGAAGTTAGAACAAAAATTTACAATTCATTAATAGAAAATGATAGTGGACATAATAATGTAAGCTGGGGGGAAAAAAAATTCGACGTTTCGACACTTGACCATTATTTTGCGTGACATCCTCAACTTCAGGGTGACAGCGAAATACTACCAATTCTATGCCATGGCTTCACATTTGTGACCCTACATATTCTATTCAGATGGGCCTTGTCAGGTCCAGCCCAAATCTAATTTCAAGGATACGAATTTGTTCAGGTTTCCCGGTGTCCAGACAATCTCGGATCAGTTGAATCTCTGAGTTTCTACCTGGTTGTTGAAACAGGTCCTCCTGAAGGAAAAAAGTAATCGAGTGGGAAGAGTAAATATCAATATGAAGGGAACATTCTTATCTTGATACATTGGTATTCTTGTTATAACAGAAAAAAACCCACTTTATCCTGGGTACCTCATCTGAAAAAAATTGTGGCGGGAGCAATTCATTTGGTGCACTATTGCCCATTTCTTGCTCGACACTACGGCCTAAATGACAGTTTCAATAATTATAAAATTATGTTCTTAAGTGACAACTCAAACAGCCCAATCGCTTTTGTACTGACCAATTGTGTTGATTCAAGTTTCAGGTATTTTTAATATAAAGTTGTAAAAATGTAAAATACAATGATCTTTGTTTTGGCTCCCTGTAGTACGCCAGCCGCACTGGAAATGATACTGATACACGTTCAATTCCGTGTGCGCAATTTCCCTACCAGAAAATGAGTGCATAGTGCTCTGGTGCATATGAAACCTGCATAAGTCTGTAAAATATGGGAAGCTTTCCAGACCAAAAAGAGAGAGAGAGAGAGAGAGAGATAGATAGATAGAGAAAGGTGGGTGCACAGGTTTATCCCGGATAATGCTGGGTACCTCATCTAGTCTTTCAAAAAAAAAAAAGGGGTGGGGGGGGGGGGGTGCATTTGCCAAACCCCAAGGGGGTGAGCAGACAAGTTTTTTATTTTCTTTTTTTTTGCCAAGTACCACCTGGCACCTAGTCCTACTGTAACTCACCGTCTATGCTTGAATCACAGGAATATATTCACACTGAAGGATTATAGGTATTAAAATAGTGCGGCACACTAAAGCTTACAGGATCTGTAAGTTACTGCATTTGACAAGCTTCTGATTTTGTTAACTTTCAAACTTTCTTAAGCAGCTAACCCTTTAAAAACCCAAGCACTGCCAAACGTCTAATGTCCAAACACCAACTTTAGACAAAAAGCCGCTGTAGAGACACACCTTTTTCAATCCATTTCTGTGTAAGAAATCCACCAACTTCCAGATTTCCTTGGGTACCATGTACAAACGTCCACCTTCCTGGGCAATGTCGACTCTACTCAAACTGCCCGGCTGCTCCTGTAAAGTCCAAGACACGAACTCAGTTTAAGATAAATTGGTGGATTGGGAATGAGACTGCAGAACTGAAAGTGTTCTTTTTAAAAGGTGGCTCTTTACACCAGTTTTGAAGTTTGATTGGGTACATGCCTCTAGCTGTGATTCTGGCAACGAGTTCCAGATACATGGGGCACTGATTTGATATGGTAATAGCCAAGATGTTCACAGATCCCAGTGGATAATAAAGCTTGATGCACGCCAGCAATGAAAAGTCTGCTCCTGACAGGAAAAAAGAAGCTAACAAGAGTCACAGCACAGGCCAACAACTTACAATTTCCAACAGGTCAGCTACTGGCACTTCCCGGATAGGTCCATGCATCTGTACCAGTGCCTCTATTGATGAACCAAAGGAGCTGATCAGATAATTGCCACTTACAGTAATCTGACATTGGTTAAGGCTTGCATAATTTGCTGTTAACACTTCGTTGATCGACTGATTGATTGATTGATTCACTGTGAATCTGTACGATACAAGTTGCTAAATGCAGAAGAGTACAGTACATGCAATATTTTAAACAATGCAAACCTACAGCTGGTGTTGCTTAAAGTTCAATTCCCAGTCTTGCCAATCATTTTTCAATCAAACCGACTGACCTGCAGACATATCAATCAATCTATATCCAAAGGTCAATCCTAAAACAAAGCTAATCAATTCAATTGACCCCTGGTCAAACCAATCAATCCCCAATCAAACCAATAAATCCCAATTTAATCCAAGCAGTCCTCAAACAAAACTAGTCAATCCCAATCAATCCTTGCTCAATCCAACCCAATCCTCAAACAAAACTACTTTAATTCAATGTCAAAGAAATCAATCCCTACCCTAACCAGCCAATCCCCTGTCAAACCACCAGCCCTACATACAGACAAATGAAGTATAGGATACAAAAGAGTCTTTGCCACCAGTTAAATGTAACACTAGAATGTCCTCCATCTTCTCCAGTCCAGCGTTGAGTTTGGCTGCTGTATTTTTCTCTACGTACACTTCCACGTGGACCTCACAGCATTCTCCTGGTAGTGGCACAGACAGACAAGTCACAGGTCAAGTATGGCACACAATGTCATGATTCAGATGTTGTTAAAACTCACGCAGAGAGTGAGTTGTTGTTGTTTTACCAGGGCCATGAGAAATTGGCTGGTGGCCTTGAACGGCCCTCGCGAATTATAGTTGGTGAGTAAATAAATGTAAAGTTAAACTGTTAGATGCACGCTTGTCGGTTTTAATGTTCGTGATTAATAAGTAATGGAGTAGGGGTGAAACAAGGTGGGGCTAGTTGACATTGTTAAGTATGACTAGACAAGTTTTTGCACGTTAACTGGCTGGTAGAATAGTGCAGACGTATTACTACAATTAAAATGGTGGGAGGTTTCGACCTATGAGATAGCTGAACTAATTGGGCCAGCGGACTAGCACGCTGGGTAGTTAGATAGTATAAAACATCGTGTAACGTTCAGATTTGGTGAATACAGACGAGCAGAAGCATCGTGTCGTGAAGTATCTCCGGTTGACCAGTACCTGAACTGTGTGCTTTGAAGACAAGAAGTCCTTGCTAACGGACTGACTGAGCTCTAGAAAGAAAGGTCTGAGTGGGCTGACCTTTGAAAGCCCACGCTGCGCTATATTGATGTTCGCGCCTACCAGTAGGCGTGACCAATGGTAATATATCTTATTTGTTCAAGCATAATAGAGATCGGAGATAGAGAGAGAACTACAGCCTCATAGGAAGACTAAGGAAACCCCAGCTGGCACTCGACCATGAGTGTCCTGTATCATAGATCTATTGCCATAGTATGATTGGAATAATATAGCACATTGTTGATGAATTGAATAGTGATTGTGCATAAAATATAGTCTTTTGGCAACTGCTTAAATTACCTACAAGCCGAAGAGTGCTTCTGTAGGCTTTGAACGTACTGGGCTCTCCTAACATTTAAGCCCATATGATTTATGGAGAGTTTGCCTGGCGACTGGCCAGTGGCGACTCAACTGTCACTTTAAATTGATATCTAGTTTCGTATAATATACCTATTTGCTATTGATTGCAGTACCTCCATAGTTACATGAATATCATTGGTTAAGTTATTAATTAGAGTTTTTTTGGTTTGAATATATACCCCTATTGTCTTTTGTTTTGTTATTAATATTTATGTAAACTATGGCCTGACCGGCCTGACATATATACGCTCTAGTTATTTAATACTTTTCTTGTGTGGTTGTGTCCGAGTGTGAGTTAGCTGCCTCTCGTGCAGTCGTAACATCCCCAAGACCCTAACTCTGCTCGTGACACACAAGTCATGGTCAAATAAAAATGATGAACATCAAAATCATGTTATAAATACAACTTTCCTTGCACATTAAAACCACTGATGCCAGAGGGGAATCACTGATCCCTGCTGTGGTTTTTAGAGCTGCAGGTAATTATCTCATAAATTTGGCAACTTTTTCTTTTTGTCAATTTCTGACTTTGCATCTACTCGGCAACCTCAACATGGTATGCATTTCTGGAAAGCTAATTTTATTAGTCCTGGCTAAAAAAATCAGATTAAATTGGCTAAAAGCAATACTAAGGTTACAGGACCAAATTTCCACAGACTACAGTAATCTTAATCCTCACCCTGTGATGGGCGTACCTATACGGCATCGACTTTCCACGCATTCACTCTGCATGGGCGTACCAATAAGGCATGGTCAAGCTGATCGCGCCGCACGCAAGCCGTATCTTCACGCGTCAGGTCACTGACCTTTTTGAGACATAACTACCATCTTATTGCTCACTGTATCTCTTCTAAATCAAAGGCATTGTGACAAGGACATGTTAGCCAGTGAACTACTGGTTGGAATCACAAAGAATAAGCTTTCAAAGGCTCTCCCCACTCTATCAAAAGATGTAACATCGACATGCGAACTGTTGCTCAATAAATTTGCAATATTATCTCAATTTCTCACAAGCTGACCACCATCTGGAGTTGACTGTATCTAAGAATCAATCAGAAACAAGCTCTGAAATGAGCTTTGCCCCAAATGCCCACATTGGTTTATTAGTATGTGTCAATCAGGATGAAACCATCTGTTTAGGGCTTGTGAGGGCGTGACTAGTTATCATGTTTCGTTGACACGAAAACTACAGCTGTCAGTTTGGTATCATAAGTCAGATCATTGATTAGAGACTGACAGACTAAGGTTTTGCTGGTTAATTCATTATCAAGCGTGATAAGGCATAGCAGCGAATGTTTTCATACCGATCAAATACAAACGTAACACTTGGACAATGGTCATCGTACATTGGCAAGGGTCAGTGCAACCCAGATAAGATTCTCCATGAATAAGGTCACTGACCAGACAGCGGGCTTTAAGCCATCGCACGCAGGGTGAGCGTTAAGAATTGTAGGCTTCTAAGTAACCAAAGGAGAATATACACATTTTTCTCAAAATTAGGAAAATTGTGAACATTCACATCACGAATTTCCACAAAAAAATCTGACTAAACTAAAACAGCCCCAAAACAAATCTGAAATCAATGCCTCAGCATTTCTACTACTAAACATCACAATAACATCCCTCCACATATTTCCTACTTCTCCTGTACAAAGATGCCATGAGGGAATACAATGCACATGTGAAAACATTATCAGCTAAGGAAAACTGTGCACCAGGACATTAATATATAAGACTCCCCAAAGTGTCTGAGGAGATCAAGCAAGAGACCTACACGGTGGTCTAGAGGCAAGGTGCTTGCCTCTTACGCCGAAGGTACCGAGTTCAAATCCCAATTGGTGCACCCATGTTGGAATTCTGGGATTTTTCTCATATTTTCCCCTCCCTGAGCCTATGGTAGGTAGGACTGAACACACAGTCTTCTTGGTTAAGGACAAAAAAAATTGGGAGGGCCCTTGTGCATGTTAAAGATACTTAGGCAGTTGGAAATCAAGAGGAGCAGGATGAACAGGCCGCTGCCTGGGCAAAATTAAATAAAAAAAACGTATCCCTCCCAGGACCCACTGACCAGCGCTGCACTGTGGTGATGACATGTCTGCTCCAGTTGTAACTGGGCTGCAATGACACTAAGGCAGATTTCCCAAATGAGATTAAAGAAGTGTACAAAATACCAAAAAAAAAATAAATTACAAATATAAACCCCATAATAATTAAAAAAATCAAAGTACAATGTTATGTTACACACATACTGTAATACTCTATTGGATATGGGAACACAAACTCTCACCTGACTTAATGATAGACTTGCTGGGTGTCGCCTTCAACCAAGGTCTGCAATAAGTTGGGTCATCCAGCTTGTTGATAAACTCAAACTCTACAGGCACCTGATAAAGGTGGAAAAACAGGGGAAATGAGGTCATGGAAGGACATGACAAGGGACTTCACAAACATAATATAACGAAAAAAAAAGCCGTTCTTTATATGTTTCAAATTTTCCTAACAAGATTCTAATTTCTATGTCCAAATAGAAAGCTAATTAAGAATTTCGCCAAAATTTTGAGAATTGAATGTTATTTTATATCATTCAATATGGTAAGCCGAGACGCGCCTTAAAACCCAAACTCAAACGGTAAGCCGTATATTCAGCTCGCGGACTTTTGCTTCATTACGGTGAGTGGACACCGATTTTCCCACACTAATATCTAAGCCAGCTTCTCAAAATATTGAATCCTATCTTGGTTCATTGATTTTTCTTTACTTTAATATATATGTTATGTCTTGTGTTTACATTGAGTGAAAGAAAAAAACATCTTTGAACTACGTCTAAATCTCAAACTGGATAGTGATGAGAGTTCTCGCCCACACCCACAGAAGTTACCGTAGGGAATGAGTTAAATCGTTAATATCAATGACAAATGAGGTTACATGAGATATAAGCTGTGCATGAAGATGATCTACATATAGCAGCTTTCAAACCTCAGAGAAGCCAACCCACGAAAATTAAAAAGTGTACTCTCAAACACCAAAAAGAGTATTTCCACACCAAAAAGATTATTCTAGGTTCATTATAAAGTTCATTCACCAATACTGTGAGAAATAAAGACCCACCTTGACCATAGAAACAAACACACACACACATATATATCAAAACAAATAAGACAAACAATAAAACAAGCAAACAAGACGAACAACACATAACAAACAGGTTTCTATGGATCAGGTTACTGAGTCTGTGCCCCTGGCCGAAACTTCATTGTTTGGTTTTGAACCAGTTCCGTCTTTACCTCTCGCATCGAAGAGTAAACAAAATAAGGTCTGAAGTTCATCTTTCGCACAAAAGGGCATAGCATTGTGTTGTTTGTACCAGGGCTACATCGCATTTATATCCACTCACTTCCGGCCTGGGTAGACCAAGACCAGAACTTCCTTCGTCAAATTCCTACTTCACATCAAGATCTCATCGTGGATATCGCGGTTCGCTTGCCCGATAATGAAAAAACGTATTTCCTCGTCAAAAGTCGTATTCGCGTATTTTCAGTGAAAAATCGTACTCAAGTATGCGAAACCGTACTAGTTGGCATCTCCGAAACCTATTTGCAACAACTGTGTGAAGCTAGGTTCTCACACAATACTCATATGACCTATCAGTGTTTAAGCATGGAAAAAAACATGTTCTTTGGGTCATTAAGATATGAGAGTTTACACCCTGGGACATGGCCAAAACAGTATGAGAACCACAAAACTATACAACTGATCTCACTAGTCAGATGCCCCTTGGTAGACAGAATCTTCATTGTTTGACTCAACATACAAATGACAAATGAGGTTCTCATAGGATAATAATAATAATAATAATAATAATAATATATACATTTATATAGCGCCAGGACTAAAACATTAAAAGCTCTAGGCGCTGTACACAGTAAAAAATATCATAAAAGCACATTCAAATAAACTTACACACACACAGACAAACTAGTTTTATACATCCACATAGCAAGCTATAAAATTCAGTTTTTAAAAAGAAATGTTTTTAACCTGTTTCTAAATATGTTTAGAGAGGCAGAATTTCGAACCTCTTGTGGTAAAGAATTCCACACACAGGGACCAAAACTACTAAAAGCTCTATCTCCATAATTTGATGTTTTACACCTGGGAACAACCAGTTTGTTTTCTGTAGTAGATCTTAAAATTCTATCAGACTCATGTTTTTTCAAAAGTTCCGAAAGATAGGAGGGAGCTGAACCTTCAAGACATTTGTAAACCAAAACTGCAGCTTTAAATTTTATTCTGTTTTCAACAGTAAGCCAGTGAAGTTGGTCAATAAGGCTTGAGGCAGATTCTCTTTTTGATTTTCTAAAAATCAGTCTAGCTGCATTATTCTGAATTATCTGAAGGCGTTTTATTTTGTTGCTCGGAATTCCAAAGAGCAGAGAGTTACAATAATCAAGCTTTGAAAACATAAGTGAAGTGATAAGTATTCGAGTTGCCTCTTGGGATATGAATGGACGAATAGAGCTGATGTTTTTTAATTGAAACATTAATGATCGACATAATGAACTTATTTGATTTTCCATGCTCAGATCTGATTCTAAAATTGTGCCTAAGTTTTTAACTTTATTCACGTTTGCTACAGTGCTTTCACCAAGATTTAATTTTACATTTTTAATTGCAGTAATTTGTCTTTTCTTTCCAATAATCATAACTTCTGTTTTGTCTTCATTTAGCTTTAGTTTGTTTTGGTTCATCCATTCTTTTGTGTCCATAATACACTTTTCACTATCTTTTATAACATTGTCAACATGACCTAAAGTCGTACCAGGGTGATATAGTTGGACATCATCAGCATACTGATGGTAATAAAAACCATGATCTTTAAAAATATTAGACAGGGGCCCAATGTACATAATAAAGAGAGTGGGACCTAAAACTGAGCCTTGTGGAACACCATATGGCAGTATGTATTCTTTTGATTTTATGTTATCTGTTACAACAATTTGTTTTCGGTCACATAGATAGGACCTGAACCATTTCAGAGCTATACCAGAGATCCCATAGGTGCTTCTAATCTGCAAAGAATAATTTCATGATCTATAGTGTCGAGGGCAGCTGATAGATCAAGAATGTTTAAACACGAAACCAAGCCCTTGTCCAGTAATCCAAACAAATCATTAACAATCCTCAATAAAGCAGTTTCAGTGCTACAATTTGCACGATATGCTGACTGGAATGATTCACAGAGAGCGTTATTGTTTAGATGACCAAGTAGTTGTTTTAAAATTACTTTCTCTAAAATCTTTGATAAAAATTGAAGATTAGATACTGGTCTATAGTTTTTCAAGTTTTCAGAGTCAAGATTAACTTTCTTAAGCAAAGGTTTAACGAGTGCAACTTTATAGGTCTCTGGCACAGCACCTGTACATAAAGAAGACATAGGACAAAATTTTCCCCATTGCAGTCAACAAAGACACATAAGACACATACATACACAGACTGACATATATGCTTATGAAGATCAAAGTGGAAAAAAACAACTATGATCACAAATAGGTGAAACTGGGAAAATTGATTTTCCCAGTTTGATTGTCTCCAAATTTCATCTTGCAACTAACAGGCTGTTTTCTTATACTGAAAGGGTGTTTTCTGATATTGAAAAGGTGTTTTCTGATATTGAAAAGATGTTTTCTGATACTGAAAGGGTGTTTTCTGATACTGAAAGGGTGTTTTCTAATATTGAAAGGATGTTTTCTGACATTAAAAGGCTGTTTTCTGATATCGAAAGGGTGTTTTCTGATATTGAAAGGGTGTTTTCTGACATTTTACGTGATTGCAGCTCTTTTCTAAAAATTTGGATTGGAAGAGGCAAGACTAGTGAACCAAGCTTCCATGCATAGGATTGATAAAGGCAAAAATCACTTTATGTGACAATGGTTGTGTTTCCTCTGTGGTCTCCATGTGTCCACCAGATGACCTACCTGTCCTATGTTGGCCACTGTCACAATCTGGGTCTGAGGTTCAATAAATTTCACGTCTTTGAAGTAACACTGGGAATGTACAATACAATAAACACTGGGTGAATAAGACGGACTGAGAATGTCAGTGTGCTTATCGGTGTGGGCAGAAATAAAGGAAATATTTTCATTTGCTTATGTGAGGCTCACGCTGAATGTTTCTCCATTCTCAAATATAAACTATAAACAATACAAGAAATATGCATGGTTATTCCTTCGATAACAGGAAAACTTGGATCTAAGCGATATCTGGGTTATTAACATTAGTGCTGGTGCCCATTTAAGAAAAAAAAAAGGCTCAGTTATATTTTCTGCATTGGAACTAAAGGATTTGGACTATTTTCACAATTTCCTATAAAATTGATATTTTTACATGCTTAACCCTTTGAACACTGGTCCCCCTGTCCTTATGAACCCCTGTCCCTGGTCCCCCAGCCTAAAAGTACCATTTTCATAGATATTCACGAAATATCATAAAAACCACAGAAAAACTGTGGGGTCGCAGCAGGGCTATAAGCAAAGTCAAAATTGGGCAAAAAGAAAAGGTTGTATGTTGCAAAACCCTGCGTGAGAAATAAACCCAAACAATACAAAGCAAACTAAAGAGAAGACAGAAAATACACAAATTTTCGGCTTTCACCTTTTTCAAGTGAAAATTAAACAAAACAAAAAAACAAAAATTGTTCGGTTTTGTTTTTTTTCACTTTGTATTGTTTGCATTTTCATAGATAGTAATATGATGATAGAAACACACAACAAACACAACACTGATGGTTAGGGAGCAAATGTGAGTATTATAGAATATTTTTCTTATCTATTATCTCCAGTATTGGGCCTCGGTATGCCAGTCGGTCCAGCACGTTGAACCCCGTTTGATACATAAAAAAAACTTTGCATTCTGTGCATTCATCACGAAAATTTCACAAAAAAAACTCTCCAAACTACGCTCCGGCTTCTAGT
Organism: Onchidella celtica; assembly: GCA_963931925.1. Lineage (NCBI taxonomy): Eukaryota > Metazoa > Mollusca > Gastropoda > Systellommatophora > Onchidiidae > Onchidella > Onchidella celtica. The sequence continues at coordinate 61,629,949 of OZ007570.1, read as the reverse complement.
TTCTCTTTGTTTACAACTAGGTATATAAAACGGTGACCAAACGCAACTTTTGATGACGTAGGAGCACAAATATGCGGTGTCACCCTTCTGACCGCTGTACCTGTCAACAGTGTATATATCGCAGTAGAATTTGACCAGTGTACCAGGCAACAGTGTTCAAAGGGTTAAAGCTACCTAAGGTGTCACTGGGCCCACTATAGATTGGTGGTGCTTAATGAAGACTTGGATTTTTAAAAAGTTTGCGAAGGAACTCCACAGCCATACAATAGTTTGTTTGTCACTGGGCCCACTATAGATTGGTGGTGCTTAATGAAGACTTGGATTTTTAAAAAGTTTGCGAAGGAACTCCACAGCCATAAAATATTTTGTTTGCTATCTAACTACCCTTCAGAACATTTTATCCACGCACTGGCTCTGCCAAAACCTTGCTTATTCCATAGTTTTTCATCTCAAAAAGCTTCAGGACTGTAACTTCAGCCATTCTTTCATGTACTCACTTCTGTCTTGTCCAGTTTAATCTGAGGCAGGTAGTCATTCTCCAGCCTGTCCAGTTTCTTCATGATGTCTTCATAAACTTTCTTGTAACGTTTCTGGTCAATCACTCGTACCTGGGGCAAAAATAACAGCATCTCGGGTCAAACAAAATTAAACAATCTAAAAATAGCTGTCAGTGAAAACTTCAAGTACTGTGGGCCGAAAGGTCTAAAAGAATTTTGCTACAGTAAAGAGTGAAGTTTTACACCCTGAAACTTAATGAAACAAACAAAATGATTGTAGAAAATCAAGTGGGCATAAATAATGACATATGAGAATGAACCAATTTTCCACTTTTTCAACTGAACTACTGGTTTTTACAGACTTGTGAAATATCTTACGGCCAATGTTGACAGAGCACTTTGAGGGAGTTCATGGTTTATCCCCCCAACAGTCACAACTTCAGTATCATGAACATGTGGTATGGATAGATACTAAACCAACTTAAACTTCTCATAGGAAGTGCCTGGAAGTTTCATTCAAATGCTAACCTAAATCTCCATCCACAATTTATTTGAGACAATGTTTAATTATCCCAAACAAAAATCAATTTAAAAAAATTCAGTTTTGCTGAAAAGTAAAGACCTCACAGATGGATAGAGTGATTAATCAGAATGCTGTGGATTTGGTGACTGTATAAACAAATATTCATAAATTGTGTGGCTCTAGGAAATCTTAAAAAAAAAGCCATGCTTCAATCACTTAAACTGAGGTTGAATAAAATGCCCATTGCAATTTGTACATAACATTCTTCAGCCAATAAGAAACCTGCTGACTGGTTATTGTGAAACTGGAAACCTTAAAGCTTGTACAGTAGTATGATTCAATTTTTTTCATAAATACAATATTCATATACAACATTCCAGAAATATCACTTACTACACATTTTTATCTACATGTCCTGTTTATTTATGTTTCGAAAGTGCTCATGATTTCCATTGTTCAGCTAGATGTCCATTTTTAGCAAAGTGGATATAACTGATAAAAACGTAAGGTTAAATGCACCCAATTCTACAATCGCTTGCCAATTTCAATTTCATTTCATTGACAGTTCCCATGACAATGTGTCTTGACCAGCCAGTGACCAGAACAATTCTTACCCCAACTGTGAATAATGAACTGACAGGCTTATGGTCAGAGACTTTCAAGTGTGGATGTGAGTCATACCGCAACTGCTCCACCCCTGGTCCTCGCCACAGGATACGATCACACCAGGCTGGGATTCTGTTCTTCTCACTGTTGGTGGATAGACAAATTACTGTAAAGCAGTTTTTCCCCGGACAGCCCGACTCAACAATCAAGGCTACAACAGTGAGTGAAAGTGTCACAGCAAGTGTCTGAGAAATATCTCATGCCCTTTACTAATATCTCTGAGCAAAATAGCGTTTGGATTAAAAATGTTTCAGTCCCACTGACATAATTACCCCTTAGGGCCAAGGGTTCTTGAATGTTCCCACAATGATATCCCTCAGCACAGGATTTTAATGGTCCTAACAGCTTTGACTACCATAGCATTATTGAAATCTACAGTTATGGAAGAAAATATCTTACTCCAACTAGTTTCTGAATCTTAAATATTGGTCTCCACATTATTCTGAACATCACACAGAGACACATGGATCCTGATCCTTCTCAGCTGAGTAATAGATCTAGTGAATCTTCCTCACGAACACTGTGTTGCTATCATCAATATCACTCTCACTGTCTGTGCCAATATGTTGATGACTTTCAGCACATGATGACTGACTGAAGTACATGTAACTGTGACCTCCACAAGAATCACAGCAAAACTTCAATGTTTCCCCTGCTGTCACACCACAAGACTAGTGTTTTTCCCCCAAGTACGAGCTGCCTTGATCCACCAACTTATTCCACACACTTCTATTTTTAATCAGATTACCAGGAACTCAAACACTGAACACACATATAGAATACACATCCTTATTTATCACTGACCCAATACATGTACTACACCAACTGTACTTTGGTCCAGATATCAATCATGTTTACAACATATTGACTGACACTTGGAATCAAGTACTTTCAACTCCCAGTGGCAACATAACAAGCTTTTCTATGTCTACTGGGGTTATAAGTCCAAAGAATTAAACTGAATAGCATGGTTAAAATAAAAACATATTCAGATTGTAAGTAGGGCTTTCTGCAGAGAAATGTCACTGCTTATCTCAGAGTCGGATGTGTCAAGATAAGCTGTGGATATGAAGTGATAGTTCCGTTTGTCAAGTCATGGCATATCATGCCATGGATTATAGCCAAGGATACAGCTTGGGGTGTTTAGATGACCAAGTTTGTGATGTAGCTGTTATACAGCAGAATCTGTGAGACCATATTTGACACAGTCCTAGAGTTCACATGATTAAAATCTTATGTATTTGAATTCTGGTCATTCTTGCAAAATCTAGACTGTTGGAACAAGTACAGATTAAAACAAAAACCAAAAAAGCTGAAATTGAAATCTCTGTACAGCAAAAACCATACTTTGAAGCTAAGAAGTTTGTCCTGAATATATGCAGAGAAGAATCAGAACGGACAAAGGGAAATAACCACTGAAAATACCCAAACTTTATTTAAAAGTTTAAAAAACAAAACCAAACAACCCCCAAAAAAAACAAATAAATCAGAAACTTCATCTAATACTGTAGTCAAAAAATCCATTTGCTTTTTCAAAACCATATTTCAAAATTCACCAAAATTTTAAAAAGATATCATGTCTTATGATATATAATATATGTAAAGGCAAGAATACGATATCAGCATTTAGACAGACAAAGAAAGAAAGAATGACAGACTAAATAAACATAAGCCTATCCAATCTGGCCAGGCAACCTGAGAAACTGAAAGCCAGATAAAGAATAAAACTGTGGCAATCTGGTAACCTTTCCACTTCACCCTTTTGGCACAGTTTTTGTTTACACATACATGTCACTGTTGTAGATTTTGAGCTGGTCTTCTGTGGCCTGCTGGGAATGAAGCACAAAGGGTATGTGTGCTGGTGTGTGCGTGCACATGGCTGTCAAAAATTCCGGAATTAACAATTTTATAGAAGGATGAATAACATAGGGAAAAGTGAGGAGCTGTAATATTTGGAGTGGGCGTAGACAGCAAGTGGTTGTGACGAGAAATAGTGATGAAACAAGATTTGTGAATACTAAAAGGTTCTGAGTACAAGGAACATTCAAAGGTTATCAATCATAATGTGTTATGTCCAATTTATTCATTGCTCTTAAATGCCTGCTGATATCGAAGACACAAGGTGTGTAACTTTACTTCAAAACCCAAGAAAACCATTCATGTGACCCTGTTGAAGTTAGTGCGATTACTTGAAGTTTCAGTAAGGTTCCAAATTTCAGACATGTTTCTCTCAATTTGACTATTTTGGACATAAAACATTCTGGTTGCCAACCCTCTTATTATAATTCAGAAAAGGCACACCAACACGATAATGGCTACTTTGCGCCTTTCACTGTCTTTTTAGGTACTTTATTTATGTCTGGTATTCAGAGCTTCATCAATTTAAATCTCATAGACAGAACTGAACAGTTTCATGTGAACTTTATTACACTGGTAAAATTCTCAAAAATTGTTTTATACTGATTTGAAAAGCATTTTGTAATGTGTATAAAGTTTTTAAATCAAGCTGTAGAACCCAGCCTCTTTCAGGGAGAACAAGACCTGCTGTGAGTCCTCATCAGAAAATAATTCTTTCATGGATCTGCAGGCATAGTGTATTCTTCAGATATGCATGAAATCTATACATTCAGTTGAAATATGCTTTAATGATAGTTGGCAATTGCATGCCACACTAACTCTACACAAGCCCTGTATATATTTAGTGGACTGGGCCAAACACACAGCAATCAGTATGTGACACAAAAGTTTCACAGTGGTAGGTGAATGCTGTTAAATGTGAACATGTTTTTTCTTGCCTTTTGTGAGACTAGGGCTGCAGAGGTTTTGTCTGACACCAAATATGCAAAAAAAATGATCATCTAAAAGGGGAACTTGCTGCTTCTATCACCATCAAATGGGCTTGACAACAGGACGGAAAGGACGATGGCCGCAGTGACACAACTGTGTCATTTTCGCAAGTCAGCAAAGACAAAAATCAATGTCACTGCCAGATGTCAGATGTCAGCTAAAAAAACTCTTACCTGGAATCGTAGTTGTCTGTGCCAGAGTCAAACTTGTATGTAGGGTCAAAGTTCAGAACTCCTTCCTCGAAGCCCTTAAAAACATCACTGTTGGTTTTCATTTGTCGACACAGCTGTAGAGAGAAACATTGGTGGGTCATGCAACTCTTTCTACTGTTCAAGATTAGCATTTTTTCCCTATTTTTCTCTTCTCTTAGTTTTTCTTCATTTTTTTCGTCAGCATGCTCCCCCAAGTACAACTGTTTTCATACACTGTCACAGAGTAGTTTGTCACTGTTTAACAATATCATAATGAATGAATCTTTTGTGTACTAACTTTAAGTAACATTTGACAGAAGTTTGAAATAAAATGATATTTTTATTTTGGTTTTGAATTTCACTAACTTGTCCCCTTAAAATGGCAAGCTTCTATCTCCACTTTTTGGCTGAACTGAGTTGCACACTACACACTACTTCTACAGGCCTCCTACATTGTGTGTCAAAGTATCAAGCGGATTCAGTGTGTAAGTATTACTAAAAAGAAACAAAGAACTGTATCTCTAAAAGCTATGAGGACATGAAATTTCAATTATCAGTTCCTCAAAAATTGATGTTAGCCAAATGCTACTTCCTTTGACCCTGGTTCTCTCTTATATTCTTCATCTTTCTTACACACCATTTTTCCCTTTCTTTTTTCTCTTCTCTCAAATTTTCTTAATTTCTTTGTCTCCCTCCCCTTTCAATCTTCTTTTCTTCCCTCTCACTTCTCTCCTGCCTCCTCTGTCCTCACACTTACCTGGTCCTCCTCCATTAAACGTTTGTAGGATCTCTTTTGGATATGATTCTTCACTTCATCTAAAGTCAAGTCAATGCGGTAGTTCAAATCTCCAATCCAGAACACAATACTGGAAAATAAATGTTCAACATCAGCCCACTAAATTACTTCATGTATCTTACATGTTTTTCAACATAACGAAATCAAAATCACTCCTTTCCAAAGTCTTTGTCATTCATCACTGATGATTCAAACTCAGATTTTCCTCTTCCACATTGCATGATTATGATAAATATTGAAATGAAATGATCACTAAAATGATGATTAAGAAAATCTCCCTGTAAAAAAGTGTTTTCACAATCTGGGAACTCTTGTGGTCAACCCTCAAAAAAAAAACAACGACAATGTGTGTTTACTCACTCATGTTCTGGGACTTCCAGTGGAGGCTCAAACTGTTTGAATCTGGTTTTGGTTATTATATCACGATAATCCTGGGGGAAAAAAACCAGTACCAAGCTCAGATATTGACAGGACAACTAGAAACTAACAGGTAGTAATATCTTCTACTTCAGTATTCTGATTGCCCTGCTGATCACTGACAAATATATTCTTGACTATGGATGCCAGTTTCTTTTTATCTGTGTCCTGATGGCTCTAGAAAGTGAAAATGTCTCCAGTAATAGTTAAAAAGCTCTCCTTGTGGATGGCAGTTTAGAACAAAAGCCTTAGAAATAGGGCAGTCAAAATGAAACTATCTACACACGATCATATAATATGATGAAATCAATTTGAACATTTTATTTACCCAGCTTCTTTTGAGACTTCCTTCACTGTGAACCAATCAAAACTAATGCCCCTCTCCTAACATATTCCCAAGAAAAACAATCCTGTAATGAATGTCCCAATTGCACTCTGTATCCTCACCTGGTTCCTGCGCTCGTACTCCTCTTGATGTGCAGCCAGGTGAGAGTTGACAAAACACAGTGATGTGCTGTGTAAAGTCAGTCTGATGGCCACACCCCCTTTGTTCCCCTGGCAAAAACACACAGACATAATACATTGCTGATTAGAAAACTTCCTAAGTGCTCCTCAAGAATACATATTGTTACTAAATGTGAGTGTGCATGAGAAAACCCCAATAAGTCGGCAACATGACATTTTGAGTTCTGTACATATAATGAAAGACAAGACATTTCTGATAAATTGAAGTCAGTGACCCCCCTAAAACAAGATTTTAAGACAACGGCATTTAACCCTATAAGTGGCAATAGCTAATTAACCAAGTAATATTGGAGTGATTGATGTTAGGAGACCATAGTCTAATAGCTAAGAGGATATGTGTGTGTGCCCGGAGAAAGGTCCCAGTTGTCGCAAATTTTGGAATTTGAGATAAGGACATATCTATATAATAAAGCTACAACAAAACCCGTAATAGTCCTATGGACTCGGAAACTACACAACGCACCGACCTGAAATTTGGCACAAAGAATTATGGGATAGCGAACATTGTTCCTATCGCTATACACAAAGAAAACCGTTTGTTATTTCTGAGTTAATCGGTAAATGCGGTTATAATTAAAGACTAAATTCACGAGAGCGTTTGATCCGAAATTTACGATCAATAAAATATTGATGTATGTTTCTAATAATAGCCCACTTCCGCATACACATGACGTTATCACTTCCTGCGATGTGTTCACTAACAAACAAACTAACCCGTGCGCAAATCATTGCCATTTGATGGATGCTGATGGGATGCGCAGGATGTCAACGCGCAAAGGGAGAGCAGTAAAACTTAATATCTAAAAACAAACAAACTAAAATAAAATAAAGCCAAAGGAACAGGCAAAATGAAGCAAGTCCATAATAATCACCCAGAACTGAAACTAATAAATCGATTTATCCCGGGCAGGGCCGGGCACCTCAGCTAGTTCTTCTAGAAAAGTCAATGCTGAACACGCTGCTTTAAAAATGTTTTCCAATATCTTAAGTAGTTTCGAAGATATTACACATTTTGTAAGACAGGGGGCAAAAACAAACTTTTGAGAAAAACAGCTTTAACAGCTCTCGCCCATGACAGACTTTTTGGATATTGTTGGGGGAGCGTAGTTTTATTACAAAGGCAAATAGGGAAACTACTGAGTTGTGTTCACTGCTCAGCTCTAGCTTTCTATGTAAAATACTGCGGTCTCCTAACAAGATCCAAAAAACTTCTGACTTGGCTGTTGTTTAGGGGACCGTGGCATGCTACAGGGTAAACTGTAGACGAGCAGTGAACACTACTCAGGTCGGACCCATATTTTCACTTCAAAGCCGTTTTTCTCAAAATCAGCTCTGCCGACTTATTGTGGGTTTCTCATGCACACTCACAAATGTTTCTATACAGCTAACTCAGATTTGGACAAAACACCAATCAGCCTATAAATAAATATTACACCTTCACAGCCATGCTTTAGCTTAAACAATATTAGTCAAGAGAAGTGATGATGTTGATTACAAAACATCTCTCTATTCATCATTGCAGTACCATTGGATCTGACCTGTGTACACAATAATCATTCAAGCTACATCAACATCATCTTCAGCCACTCACCATAAATCCCATGATCCCTGTAGGCACAGAATCAGCATCAATATATCTGACGTGAGACACATGTTTCTCTTGTATATAGACAATCAGCAGAACTCCAACTAGTCTGAGAGACTTCACCTGAATTGAGAAGTCATAAAAAATTGCACATGGTTCCTATCTTAAAATTGCCCAGGCTCCAGACAAGGTATACTCTCAGCTATGACTGCTATATGCACATTTACTCCTACCCAGACTAAACCTTGTTTGCTTGTGACTCTGCATGTACACACCGGGACTCTGGAGCCATTTTCACAAAGACAGATAGCTGCAAAGCCACATCCTTCTCGAACTCAAAAAACCACTATTAATCCCAGCCGTGAAGTGTGAGAATACATTTGCCAATACAGCAGTGACCTCTCAGTTACAGATATAAAATATGCTGTCTCACATTCCTAGCTTTGGCTTTAATATGCTGATGATTGTAGGCACAAATCACATCTGTAATTTTATTTGTTCAGAGGAAATAGAAGGCGACCTCATTCTACATTTTGTATAATCCAATAGAGTGCAAAAAAAAAAAAAGTACACTGTGATCAAATCCTCTATTTCAGTTTGCTCTTTCCATATTTTATCATTTTTTTCTCCCTCCTGTGCAATTGACCTTTCTAGACTTGGGTATTTTGTGCCTGAGACCATCTGCATGGAAGCCTGTGGGTTTCCACAAAACTTGCACTTCCCTGTATCTCCAGGATATGTGTAGCCTGTGGGTTTCCACAAAACTTGCACTTCCCTGTATCTCCAGGATATGTGTTGGACCAATAAAGCTGTTCCGATTTAGTACATTGGAGTAATAATAATAATAATAATAATGTATAGCATTTATATAGCGCATATCCATTTATTATAAAATGCTCTATGCGCTTTACAGAAACAACATGTCAACCACAGAGCAGAACAGAGCTCAACACACTGCACTGCTTCTTTCTCTCTCCCTGTCTCGCTCATTCTCTCTCTCTATCTCAAAGCAAATTGTAACGCAGCCTGTTAGGCGCAGTTCACAACTCACAACAGTTCACAACTCACAGCAGTTCACACAACACACAACTCAAATAATATTTGAATATTTATTAATAACAATATATATTTAATAATGAATAATTAATTCTGGTGGGGGGGGGGGGGGGTGATATGGATAAATTTTAATCTATTAATTTCAATTTTCAATTTTGCCCGGGCAGCGGCCTTTCGGCCTGCTCTTTACGATTTCCAACTGCCAAGGTATCTTTAACGTGCGCAACGTGCACACGGGCCCTCCGAATTTTTTCGTCCTTATCCGAGAAGACTAGGTACTCGATCCTACCCCCCAATAGGACCAAGGACTTGAAAATATGAGAAAAATCCAATTTCCAACATGCCTGCACTGCCCGGGTTTAGAACCCGGGACCCTTGGCATGAGAGGCGAGCACCTTGCCTCTAGACCACCTTGTCTGAGTTTGAGTACTGCAAGCTCTCACTCTAATCTGTAGCAATACAATCTACTGTTCAGTTACAAGGCTAATCTAATACTTTTGACTGAGCTGCCAATTGTATCACTTCCTTTACCCTCTGCTTTAGCTTTCAAACTCCAAAACAGTATTATCCAATGACCCATATTACTTTACATTCAAAAGTAACGAAAAAACTGCCTGACGAATTGGCTAACAAATAAACAATGAAAAACTGGTGAACCAGGGAAGACAACTGCTGCAGGACTAACCTTTCTGTACTTGGCTTTAGGATGGAGATAACTCTTCACAGCATTTTGCCATTCTGCCTCTTTGGCAGAGTCAGAGAAAATAAAGGCTTCTTTGCTTAGATCAAGTTCTTGAAACCTGAAACAGACAGAAAGACTTGGAGTGAATGACAGGACATGAAACAGGAACAGATTTGGCTGTGGTATTGGCAGGGGATGGGAAGAGAGGTCACTGTACCACTGTTAGAGTCAAGTAAATGAATTAGCTCTCTTTCCCCTCCCCTCTGAATCTGGAGTATGATGAAATGTATAATTAATGAAGGAAAAGGTGAGGCAGATGAAAAGAGTTTGAGTTTGGTGAGAACACATTGATCTGATAACCATCACATTGTACTAGGAAGCAGGACAACAGACAGAATATGACAGAATGACAGGACAGAAGAAGACCTGACCAGAAGTGCCCACCAAGCGCTCATGAAAAGAGTGAGAAAAAGCTGTTCCAGCTTCACTTGTAAATAATCTAAAAGGACATGCTTCAGCAGTGACATTTCCCACATGAGGCTAAACACAGAAAATTTTCCCTATTTTGCTTCACTTGGAAACTATCCAAAATGAAACGTTTCCAATCTAAAATGTACTCTGACCTTTGTCGAAGATTTTGCCATTCATTTGTTGCAAGTTTTTGTTCTTCTCCTCTGTTCTTCACCTACAAGGATGTTGCAAGCTTGGGCTACTTACAAAGCCAAATAGAGAAAATACTGAGTTGTGATCACTGTTCAGCTATAGCTTTCTGTGCAAAACCCTATGTCCCCCTTACACCAGCTCACACACAATCTTCTTAACATTAGGGACCACAGTCCCTTGTTATTTCCGCTCCTTTCTTGTTTTCTTGTTTATTTTTAATAGGCAATCATGATCTTGATTACATGGATTCTTACCCAATTGCATAGAGATCTGGGGGTTCATTATCCACAACCATCCACTTGTGTAAAGCTTCTGCTGGCGACTGGCCATTCACATTCCAGGTACCACAGAACATTCTGACACGAACAGGGAGAAAAAAAAAATCACATGTATAGTTTAATCACAGGCAAAAATTTGAAAATTTGATTTCAGAAGAAAATCATATGCAGCAAATGGATGCTGGTGCCTGGAAGCTAAGCAGGTTGTGATTTTGAGCTATTGTGAATAAAATACTCTTGAACACAAAAAATGATTGCATATTAATTCATCTTGCTCATTATTACTTTGTTTTGCATGTCTTGGAGTAAAAGAAATGTATTTTGATCTCAGCAGAAATGTTCACCGAGCACGGCAACCAAAACTTTACTTCCACTGAACTCCTCTATAAAGCTGACAATTTCCATCTATATTAAACAACAGAAAGAAAGTGAGGTATTCGCAGCTTTTATGTATTAAGTCCTTCTCAGAGTGACAAAACACAGGAAATACAAGGAATTGTGAAAAAAAACAACAATAACAAAAAAACCCACATCTACAGAAAGAAAACAATTATTGGCAAGAACAGATTACCAGTAACTCCTAAGACAAAAATGAAAGCAAAATGTCAGTGACATGTAAATTTAGGAAAACTGTGGCAATTGAACACAAAAATCCCCTCATTATTATCCGGCACATTCACAACGATAATTATCTCTTGTATGAGAAATCTGAGTTTGAGTTTGAAGAAACAATGTTCATACAAAGTCTTGAAAACTAATTTTAAGGACTTTTTAAGGACTTCCTAAGGACTCACAGTAAACAAATTAATGGCCTGTGTACCTGTGACCAAGAAATATTACAACTATACAAGTGGTGTGCAGCACTCATCGAAACAGAATGTTTCTGTATCCAGAGCTCAAACATAGTAAATTCACTCTGAAAAGGTCAGTTATTTCAAAGTACCAATTATCCACAGTGTGCAACTGGAAGATCTGAATCTCAAATGTTCAATTGAAACACAAAGTTTAAGGACTTTTTAAGGGCTTTGGCATCATTTTCAGAATTTAAGGACTTTTTGAGTACTTATTTTTTCTTTTATGAAAATTAAGGACTTTTAAGGACCTGTGTGAACCCTGGAAGAAAGCATGTTGACATGGTAGTGGTCACACTGAGCTAGGGAAAAGCAAGACGACACTGACAGACAGTATATAGCAGAACAACAGGACAGCAGGTGACCCTACAGGAAGCGCCCACCAATCAGAGAAAAGATCTGACGATACCAACATGTTTAATGAAAATTTCATGAGTGCCTTGACTTCTATGCTAAAGAATGAATAAGTTCATCACAAACAGCCAAGGCATGATGGTATGACAGAGGGCACTAAGCTTTCTGTAACAGAAGTCACTAAGATCAAAGTGACCAAAGGCACTAAGATGGATGTGACAGAAGGCACTAAGATGGATGTGACAGAAGGCATTAGTATGGGTATGACTGAAGGCACTTAGATAACTTCAGACCAAAACTGCAGATAACCCATTAGACATTACACAAAAACAGAGACACCCCTAAATCACATGTCAAGAAATTTTAAACTTACTTGAAATTCTTTATGTCTGTAAATTCATCTTCCCTGTCGGAAAGAAACTGTCGAACAAACTTTTCACGGCTAGACACAGGTTTGGCCCCAATTGGCAATTCTGCCCCTGTTGAAATGCCCAGCTGTTTCTGTACATTTTCCATAGATTCAGACATGTCATCTTGCCTAAAAAAGAAAAAAAAAATGCTTTCACAAACCCAAAATGATAAATTTGATGTCAGCATACAGAGAATGATCACTTTTGGAACATAGACTACCCGGCCAAAGGCACAAATTTTCTGCAGGCTAACTAGATACACTTTTGTACTGAACTTTTCCCGGCTATAAAAAGCTTTTTCTCATTAAAAACAGACAGAAGGTAAATATGCAGGAATAAGTTACACTTCACATGCTTCCTTGCTATAAATGCTGCAAATGTCTTTTTGTTTATTTCTCGAGTTAACCTTTTCAATCAAAGTGTCATGTTGGTTAACAATACTGGTAAAATTCTACATATATATAGAAATTCATGGAAGACAAGATGAAAAGTCAGCACTCAAATTCGTCAAATTGTCATTTCATATGTATTATTTGATGTTTTATGTTGTTCCCTTCAGTGATGGTGCAGTTGCTGTGACCATTATCCACCTGCACTTACATTCCTTCTATCTTGTCTAAGGAATCTCTGCTGCCAGATTTGTACGCGGCTCTGTTCAGTGAGGAACTTTTCAAGGACAAGCCAGAGAAATCATCTTCAAACCAGGTGGTTGTGCGAGCAGCTGAATCTGTAGAGTCTGAGGAGGTCAGAACAGTGTAATAATAATACAAATATATCGGCATTGCTCTACGATAATGGCATAAAGGCAACTGATGTTTCATTGCATTCCTGAGCTTGAGAGCTATCAGATAATATTATAGAAAAGGAAATGCGCTAATAGGAAAATGTAATAATCCAACAAAACCATGATGGCATGAGTCACCAAATGACAGGAAAAGAAACAGCTTTTTTTCTGAATATCTCAAAAGTGTCAAACATGACTAATGCCATCAGCATAGAGCAGTGATGATATGAAGACCACAGGAAAGAGAACTATCCTCACAAAAAGTGGTTTTCACCTTCATGCCCCTTATGTACCATCTTGGTTTATTAGCCTTGTCCTTGCAAGACTAAAGTTTGAAAAAAAAAGCTGCAATCACTGTACAGAAGAAATCCCCTTTAGCTGCAAGAGAGAGGTTGTGAATTTTCAAACTTTAAAATTAAATTCTCTCAGTTTCACATTTTTGAGACTGTGGCTGTTTTTCCTCCGTGGTCTTCATATGTTTATCTGCAAAACTAAACTATCTCAATCAATCACTTTGTATTGAAGCTCTGAACATTGCCAAACAAACATTATTTGAAGATTAGCTTAAAGCCACAATGTAAACCACTGGCTTCTCTCATCATACAGATGTTATGATTAGCAAATGACATGATCAGACTGTCATCACATATAGGCGATTCTTCTTCTTCTGCGTTCTTCGTGTCAGTCTATTTATATCAGGAGGCCGGTAGCCTTTATGAAGGATGCTGTGCTCCTGAGTTCCTCTGCTGTCCCATATAGCTTGGTGTGTAGTGCCGCACCTCGGGGCCAGCTGTTTTCCCTCTGTTCTCTGTATAGGGGGCATTGTTGGAGGACATGTTCTGCATTCTTTGGGCAGTTTCCACATGGGCATGTCTCAGTTTCTCCAACCCTGAATTTTTTGTAAAGGTGCTGCCGGAGTCTGTTATGTCCTGTTCTCAGCCTAAAAATGATAGTTTGCTCCTTTCTGCTGAGCAAGTGTATCGCATCGTCTGTTACATGGCTTGGGTGACTTTGTTTCCACTTGGATTTCAAGGCTGCCTTAATGTGACTTTTAGCTTCTGAGACTGTTATGTTTTCTTTGTCTTGGGGGAAGTTTGCGCCATTTTTTGCCAGAGTGTCTGCCTTATCATTTCCGATGATGTTACAGTGGCCAGGGATCCACTGGAGAACCACGTTGCTTGCTGTATGGCATAACTGCACTAAGGCAGAGGTGAGTTTGTTTTGATGATAATCATGTGAACTTTGAAGGGCCTGCAGGACTGACTTAACATCTGTGAGAATAACTATTTTTTTGTTGTATATGTCTCGGTTTTGTAAGTTTAGCGCAGCTTCTAGTATGGCTTCTGTTTCAGCTCTGTAGTTGGTAGAATATTTCCCTGTGGGTACTGATAGTTCTACATATAGGCGATGATAACATTCAAGGCATCCCAGCTCAACCCCAGCACCAGGCATGCGATTACAGTATTTTGTGTATGTTGGCCCAACCATTCTGCTTTTGAATAATACCAGAATGAACTCAGATGCCACGGTCCCAAGCCGTCACCTTCCACAGGGAAATTGACAAATGTCAAGTTTCCCAAAACTTGCAAATCTGATCTGTCAGTTTTTGACCTTGTTGTTCTGACTAGCTGGGATACAAGACAATAGAGGCTTCCTATTTTTAGAAGACCAGTCTGAAATACATAGTTTTTGTGTTCGACAGACACAACAGGAGTAAAACAATTTTTTACTGCTCCTGATAAGTAGTGATTTTGATATACGGCATTTCCCGGTTAACGACGAAATTTGTGAAAATCTCTTCCAGTCCCAACTGGCTTTCATGGTGACTTATGTTATCTGCGCACTGACATTCACTGACCTGTGGAATGGACTTCTGTGTTGGTTTCCTTGAGGTTCATGTGTTTCATAGGGTCAAAATGATCATCTGCAAATGGATTGTCATTTCCAGCACTTGACCGGTCTGAGCCTTCACACTGTGATTGGTATTTCTTCATCCAATCAAATTCTTTAGTCTCGCCAAAGGCTGCATTCTGTGTTTGCACTGAAACAAAAATATCATAGGAAAATGATCTAGAGTGTCTAGGTGCATTGCTTCTCTGCCAGCAATGTTTTCTTTTTTTTCTTTCACTTCTCAACCACAATGAGAAAAAAACAACTGAAAGCTACTCATATGCAGTTACGTACAGTGGGAAGAAATTCATCCACAAATGTTTGTACTCTCAGGTGTACACAATTCATTTTGCAGATCAGATCTTTGGATCATTGTGTATTCAGGAAAGAAGTTCAACTCTCCTCCTACAAACACCAAAGTAGACTGACATTCACTCAGTTTAAAGGAGCCAAATACGGGCATTAGAACTGGCACACTACACTGCACTATGCCAGTTGAAAGTTAAAGGCGAGATGCAATTATTGTCTGTAAATTTCGATTCTGTAAAGCATGAAGATTAAATTACATTTAAAAAAATGCTTACAATCCTTGGCACGTTTGATCTCTGCAAGAAAGACAGTGGTTGTATCCTGGCGAGGCATCTCCAGTGTGATTTGACATTCAGGTGACTTCAGAAGAAGACGGAAATCTGAAGGAAAAATAAAAATAAAAACTTCCTGAAAATGAATTTTGAGAAACATTCTGTATGGAGCCAACTATAATATCAGTTGCACTTTGAAAATACATGAATTTTATGACCCATTCATAAGTCTGCCCTGTATCATGTCAATGGAGCTTTGTGTTTGACTTTGATGTCCAGATTCTCAAACTCTGAGATTTGAGAACCTACTCCCTTGAATGAACACAACACCTGTTTCTCATGCTTCATGTGGTTTACTGACATTAGCTTGACACTTGGTTGGGTAACCACATACGAATGCATGACACTAATTTACTTGTGGTAAATCTCTTGTACAAGCACACAATGAATTTACTACAGACCTTGAAAATATACAAGTTGAACTTTAAAAAACCAAACTTACTTGTAAATATACTGATACACCAATACAATTTACAATACCACAGAATGAGGAAACATAATCACATAAATAAAATCACCTGCTTGCTGACTATCTTGCTTGGATGGTGCCTCTGCCGGATGGAATCAAACAATAAATCTTTGATATTAATAATATTTGAGACAGTAAATATTCACAAACATATCACAAAGATAAGTTATACTCTCTTTCACCCCATTGAATTTAAATCAAACGAGAAGAAAATGTATTAAAAATGCTGATGAGTGATATGAAACTGTGCATCCGACTACGTAAAATTATTATTTCACTTTTTCCTCATGCTGTGCACTGACTTTCAATAAACAGTCAAAGTACTGATTGCATTGTACATTTAAAAAAAAAAAAATACAAAAAAACCAACAACACAATTTTGGATCCCATGCAGATCGGCAGAATAAGGAAAAAAAACTTGTTATAATAATAATAATAATAATAATGTATAGCATTTATATAGCGCATATCCATTTAAAATGCTCTATGCGCTTTACAGAAACAACATGTCAACCACAGAGCAGAATGGAGCTGCCTGCGAAGCGCTCAACACACTGCACTGCTTCTTTCTCTCTCCCTGTCTCGCTCACTCTCTCTCTCTATCTCAGAGCAAATTGTAACGCAGCCTGTTAGGCGCAGTTCACAACTCACAACAGTTCACAACTCACGGCAGTTCACAACTCACATCAGTTCACACAACATACAACTCAAATAATATTTGAATATTTATTAATAACAATATATACTTAATAATGAATAATAAATTTTGTTGTTGCTGGTTGTGGGGGGGGGGGGGGGGGGGTGATATGGATAAATTTTAATCTGTTAATTTCAATTTTCAATTTTATATTTATTTCAAACAACAAATAAGATAACTTCTACAATTATTCTAGTCTCAATTGTTAGAAGGATGTTTTTAAGGGGATGTAGTCCAATTACAAAACCAAAGACAGAAAACACTGAGTTGTGTTCACTGATCAGCTAGAGCTTTCTATGTAAAACATAATGTCCACCTAGCAACAGCCTTGTAAGCAACAGCTTGGTCTTAAAAATGCATGCCAATCACCACAAAAAGAATGTAATAGTTCCATAAAGTCTTTACCTGCCTGACATCTGAGTCCAGCATCAATAGCAACCACAGCCTCCAAACTGAGATCACTGGCCTGAAGACAGGGAATCCGGCAGGATGAGAAGATGAAAACACTGAAAAAGAAAATTGTGCAGAAATTGTGCAGAAACACTTTCACAGAAGTTTAGAGTATGTATCATAAGAGAAATAGTCTTTACATCTACATTTTGATGCATTTCAGACTTGGACATCTCACTAAACTTTGTTTACTTTAGGTACAATGGTCAGTAGGTCACAAGTTGCTGACTTTCAGTTACTGGTACTTTTTTAAAATTATCAAGCACTTAAATCTCTCCCTTTTCTCCCTTATGATACTTGCAACTTTTATCTATCTATCTACACTAAATATATTTGTTCACTTCATAATGTTGTCGTCATCCTTACAGTTACATTGAACTTTATCAAAACAGTCCCATAATCCAGACATATCTTATAATGCTTAAAGCATGAGCACATCTGCATGCAACTTGTATGGTGCCATAATAGAGAACATTAATCCTTATGAGTCTGAGTTTAACCACAAGTCAGCATGACAGCTGCCATTTTTGCCAAAATTTTCACAAGTTTCGGTACCTTACCTAGAGCTTGATTCTCACATCTGATCAATTAAAATGTCACTAATAGAAATAATATAATGAGAAACAGCCAGTATAAGTTAGTTTATTTGTAAAGTTAATGACAAGAATCTGCTGGTCCATACCTGTGTGCCTCGTGTCTCTCTATGATAGCTGCAAATCTCAGAGACCTTTTCCCATCCACAATCCTGACACACTCAATGGCCTGTACAGCAGATAAAAATTTCAATCTGACACTGCTAATCAAAGTTTATAGCATGAACTCATTTCGTTGGTTTTGTTAACTACCTTTGTCACTCTCCTACTGATGACTGCTTGTCAAACTCTTATTGTCTCAATGAAATAATCTTAAATTATCATTTGTATTTGTATTTGTATTTGTATTTGTATAACTCTTTAATCCCATTTGGGAAATTTTGCCTTTGTGCCATTGCAGCCCAGTTATAACTGGAGCAGGCACGTCGTCGCCACAGTGCAGCGCCGGTCGGCGTTTTTTTTTTTTGGGGGGGGGGGGGGGGGGGGAGATGAGGGGGGAGGGGGAGGGACTGGTAGAGATGAATTTAATTTAATTTTGCCCGGGCAGCGGCCTGTTCGGCCTGCTCTTTACGATTTCCAACTGCCAAGGTATCTTTAACGTGCGCATCATGATAACAAATAGAAAGAAAGAAAGAAAGAAAGAGAGAAAGAAAGAATGAAAGAAAGAAACAAAGGAAAACAAATTAACCTGTTTGCAAGCAACTTCCTGTCCAAGCTTTTTCTGCACCAACTTTGTGATGTCCATGGTTGGTGCTTGTTTAGGAGACGGTACATAAAACATGGTTACTCTATCCTGGGCTTCCTGCTGAATGGTTGTACATCCAGCATGACGACTCCAACTCTATCTTTGAGTCTTGATGTAGCAACAAAGTAATGAAGACTTGTACTGGATCCTCCTCCTTTGGTCAGACTGTATGTGGTGTGACAATCAAATCAATTGTGCCCTGAGAAGTGTAAACAGCACTGTTTTCTTTTTTTTTTTCCTTTCCAATTCCAGTAAAGAAATCATGAGAAAAATACAACAAAATCTAGATTTGCTATAAACTCATTCAACCCCAGCAAATGCTGGTGGCTGCCCATAGGGGGTGCAGAAAAGCCCAGTGGCCTCTGAGAGCAGATGAGGTAGACCCAATGCCATGCGAAATTTTAATGGTTGAATTGAGAAAATGCGAAAAATGTTTATCAAGATGATTGCAAAGGGAAAGTACTCTCGAATTCATAAGAAATTTATCCTAGAGGGGTACTTTGAACTGAAACAGAAGAGATATTTGACAAACAACACGTCCAGCACGTTTTCCAATGAGAGTAGTGTTGAGAATATTGTGGCTTCCTGGTGCCTTATACGATTATTGGACAAACAAGATAGAATTTTGCTTGAAGACTGCCTGGAAAACGGCTTGAATTGCGATTTAGATGATCTATCAAAGTCAGATTCAGATGGTACAGGAAGAAAATAGTGGGGGAGATGCATGAAGACTAACTGCGACAACATTTGTCATTGTGAATAGAAAGTCGACTTTCCTTCTTCCTGAAACAAAATAGCCTAGCATTCTTGTGCACTGATACATCGCTGATTGGCACAAACATGACCAGCTTGGGGACCAATTCATCAGCTATTGGCACATAAAGAGTTAATTACCTTCAAATTGGTATATAATTTGTGTGATATGACTGTCAAGCAACGATGATACTATTCATACTAATAATTATTATTAACATTTTCAAACATGACCCATTTTTTGTGTGTGGCAATTTGGGAAAACCGGTCCAATGGTGAAAAAAAATCTAGGGCTGAATTATTCAACTGCAGAGAATTTAGGATTTTTGAATGTATGTTTCACAAAAACCAAATGAAGGGCAAAAGTTTGGTCAGTGAGTAACAGCAGCAATTACCATTGTTCTAAAATCTACTTGATATTACAACCACTGACCACTGACACATTATAATATCTATATTAAAAAGATCAGAATACCTCAATATCCCCCTCCCTTCCCAATCCCCCCAAACACCCAACCCCGATTGCCATTACACAAAGAAAAGAAAAACAGAAAAAAAAAACCACACACAAGGACTAAAAATGGATTCAATATAGATCTATGTCTCCAGAGTGTTGTGAGTAAATGGTATCACCCCACTGATAACTAATTTCTGTTTCTTTCAGACTTATCAAAATAAAAGACTAATTTGAACTGGAGATACAATATGTAAAATTTGGCGGAACAAATGAAAATTAAAAGAGCCAGGCTGTTCATGCCATAACCAACAGAAGAGTATAGTATAGTTTGTCTTATTTAAAGTATTAACATTTTGGCAATCTATATTTTTGACAACCATGGAAAAGGCACAAGTAAACATCCATTTTCAGCAGTAGGCCTATAAATAAGGTTAGATCTAGTTTAAATTTAACGTGACTAACCTAACCATAATGTTAATGTGCACTGCCACCAGATCTAGATTTCAATTTGAATTTGATAGTGACATGGTATATAAACTCATTAAGGCAGACTAGAGAAAAATGTTGATATAATGTTGACATAAACATCATGAGAAAGGAGCCTTCCTGTAGACCACAGAAAGCTAGACTAGATCTAGAGTCTAGATCTAGATCTAGACCAAGAAAACACCATCGCCACTCACTACTCAATTAATGATCTGCAGATCTGACCTGCGAACTAATCGATTTCATGAAAATGCATACCCTAAGCATACGAAAGGACTCTAGATCATCAAACTTAGTTGGAAAGATGAATCGCTGATGCAAAAGCAAATATCCTATATGTTAAAACAGCCACGTTTCGCCTGTTTTGGTAAACTTCAATGCAGCAAAAGCCTCACTGCACCAAACATTTTGTCATTGTCTCTGTAGTTTTCTCCCTTGAAGTCGTTTGAACTTCCGGGTTCCACCGATCCGTAAACTGCTGTAAATTTGTGCAGAAGTTGAGGTTGATGCTATTGATACGCCGTTCTCCATCAATGCCTCAGCATATTCTCCGCCCTCATGACATGATGGGTTACAGATAAGTTCAGGTTTAAATTATAGTGAGCACCCTCTACCCAGGTATATATGCGAAAGAAAAAAAAATAGGAGGCAAATTAAAGCTAGATCTAAGGTAGGAAAAAGTAGTGAATGATTGAATAAATTATTGGTTATGCTGAAAATTTTTAAGTGGAAAGGAAATGATGCATGGACAAACGATATATACACATTTTAATGCAAACTTTAAAACCAGACTTTCTGGGTTACGCGTACATGTGGGCATTGGTGTTTGATTTATAAGGGAATTCTGATCACCGTCATGATTAAGTTCATTCACTCATTTAAAATCTATTTATTTATCTGGACTACAATAGCACTTGGTAAAGACGAGGGTTGACTGTGCTGATTAATCTAGCAGAATAACATCTTGCCAACTGGACTTCTTCTTGTCCCAGTCTTTTCGAAATCACTGGAAGCAAATGTTTTAGACGGAACTATAGTACTTAGTTAATACGAAAACAAATTGCATTAGTGGCTAGCTTTGTTTATAATAGCGTCATAATACTATAGTAACAGCGATGGAGATTTCCTCCTTCTGACAGGATTGCTCATTACGTACTTGGAGATCCAGACTCACTTCCTGCATATTTGAGCATTAAGTGAGCAGTGACATCAGTTTGCGACAGATTGCACGGGAACCTATTATTTTTCATCTAAAGTACTGATCCTAAGCTCCTTTTATTCACAAGGTAAAGGCAGGACTAGGATCGGACGCTGTCTTGTGTGTATTGTGCAATATTATCATTCCGTGTCATTGTCACACTGTGCTAACAAATATTACAGGGTATGAATTACGATAACATATGATTTTAAATTTAATTGAAATGAGTGTGCCAGTAATGCCAGAATTTGATCACTTCTTGGGACACGTGCCGTGTTGAATGGAGGAGCAAATATTTTAGATTATTTAACAGCTTCTTTATAGTTACCTGACATGGGCCTACTCAGGTGGCCATCACAATTAAACACTTTGTACAAATGAATGTCATAAAACATTCCCGCTGCTATCAGAGATAAAAGTATACTCCAATGAACTTCTGAATACTGGTACTCTATAGCTAGCTGTTGGTTTTGTCAGATACAGGCCTAAACATTCAGTTATCTAGGCTTATTAATTGATATTTCATTTTATATATATGCGTTATATGTGTTATGCGAGAGTGATGAAGGGAAAAACAAATCCTTTATGAAATATGAAAAACAGCTGTGAAGAACAAATATTTACAATTTGCTTTTAGCTAACAGTCTTCAATGACATTACTTTACTTGATGTTGACCACACTTTTAGAGTCAGTCAGCATTGCAGTGATTTTGCTCTGATTGTTCTAAATGTCTTTTCTTTCATTCATCTCTTCTTGAACTTGATTCATATTTGATCACTGAGTTCTGTCACTAAATATCTGAATTCTAGTAATGAATGCCATAATGGTCTCAAACTCTGAGTCTGAATTTTAAAATTGGTTCTTGACCCAGCTAATGAAAGGAATAGGAGCATCATGTAAGTCTGGACTCAAACATTAATGAGGTTCATGAATGCAAATGACCTCAAGTGGCACAATAAGAATAACAGAATAATTGAAACAAAAGCGACATATAAAGAAGTTAATGTAAAAAAGGAAAATAATGGGAGAATTATATAATTTCCTTTCTCGTGTATTACAGCAATGTCTGCAGCATCGAAAAGGGAAAGACACATGCTTTACTCATAAAGAAGACACATGGAAGAATATTTTGATAATAAACAAGCGTTCTTTTAGTATGAATAGAATAGTTTTGCAATCTGAAAAAGTTGTGGAAGCAAAGTAGAAATACCGGTGCAATGTATCTGCATTATGAGATACTAATTAAAACAGTTTTTTAACCTGAACTCAGAAATTTTCCATAAATGAACCGCTTTGAAGCGTATTAACCCAATGAAACCTATTCACCTGCATACCTATATTATGGTGTACTACGTTGTCACTATCTCTATTCACCAGGAGTCTGGTGCCGACTGCCCCAAAATTTGTTACCTTGAAACAAGGATACGGTGCAGGGAAAATCAGGAGACCAGGGTTTAATGAGTTAATATTACTTGAGTTCCAAAACTGCATGGATCACACCAAAAAATATTGTATTTTCAGTCTCAAGACGTCTGTCTGTTAGAATCATAATACAGGAAGAAGGTTCCTACACAGTAGAATGGCTTCACGTGAACAAGCTAAGCAGTATCTGTCACAACACAAAATCCCACAGGTAAGCCCACGACATAGAAATTTTATACTGTAGCAAAAACTGCCCCCAAAATTTTGTTGTCATTACCTGCGGCAGCAGATGCTATTTTCAAATTCATTCCCATCATAATTATAGTACTACATGTATAAGAAAATGAGTGAGGAGGAGTGTTTGAAATGAACATCCCTGTTTATTACAGCACAAGCAACTAGGATATGGAGACACTTCAGCCATTCTACAATCAAATGTCATGAAAGGAATTTTATGTAGCAGTACTGTCATTTTCTGCAAGTAGACAGCTGTCAGCTTATGCATTGTGATGGTGAACAATATGCGGTATGCTGTTTGTGTCAGTTGAAACTTGTTTTAATTTTACTCTTTTTTTTTTTCATTTCTAAGAAAATTTTAAGAGGAAAACTGTGGAACAGTGTGTTTACTGTAAAATAGAATTCAAGAGTAAAAATATGATGTTTCATTTTTAGTGACATTTGCCATGTCATTTTTTAACAGCTGTTTGAGTCCTTACTGAGTTCTCTGATGATGGAGCGACCAGAAAATCCTGTAGAATACATTGAGCAGAAAATGTGTCAGCTTCGGGAAATTGGGCCAGAAAATGTCAATTGGGAGACATTGGTATCCCATCTTCACCCATACAGGAACAATCTTCGGAGACAGTATGTACGGGATGGTAGCTTATTTGACAGGGAGTACTCAGAGCTGCTGGGTGAGGTAAGTTATACAATGGTTTGGTCTGATCAACCTGTGAGTTCTTCTTCATCATAATGGTCGCTTGTTCTGTGACAAAATGAGATTATGTATTAGATATTATTATCTTATTTTTTGTCACTGTAAATACATGCTGGTTATGATTTTGGACAAATTCAAAAAAACAAAACCAACAAAACTGTTTCTTTTCCCACTTGTCAGCATAAATTTGAAAAAAAAGGGAAAAAATTAAATAATGACTACATGCCGGATTTTGATTCTTTCTATGTATTTGTACTGGCTGAAAATGTATCTATTTATAGTTCTTTATTCTTATTATTTTTTGTCTGCAGATGGAAGAATTTGAGCGCCGTAAGAAAGATCATTTCGAGTTTATGGCTCAGGAGAAATATCAACCAGAGTTATTCCAGCTGACAGAGGCTCATTCTTAGCAATGGTTGTGGATGGGAGAGGCTAGCAACATTTGGAGAATGCAGAAAATCGTCTGATTATAGTGTTTCAATTTATGGTTTTGCTAATTTGTACTAGTCTTGCCTGATCATACACAAAATGTGCATGGGAATGATGTTGTGTACAGATAATTTGTATAAAGAATAACTACCCACATAGTGCAACAGAAGAAAAAAAAAATTGAATTATAATGATTTGAACAAAACAGTGGTTATGTAACACTTTTCTTTAAGAATTTGAGAATGCCTAGGAATGACAATGTGGAAAATAAACTTCAAGAAACTGCAGTGATACAGTCTATACATTTATATGCACCAGTTGGGAATAAGACCCAAGTCTTTCAGATTGTAGTTGAAATATTTTATTACCATTCACAGGGATCTGAATGTTCTTTTTTTAAATACATGTATAATTATTGTTAGTCTTGATATATCAAACATTGGTCCAATAGGAGTGATGCACGATTCTCAGTTTGGTAACAGAACAACAGTTACAAATTCAGAGACCAACCATATCGTCTGATATTATGTAAGCTTGGTATAGTTGTTTTTTTTCTGTGAGTTATGGAAAGAACAGCAGTGTCTCAGGGCACAAGATGCATTTTACAACACAAAGTAAATATCATATTTGTATCAGTGCCACAGATCATGAAAGTCAGAACATAGAGTCAGTCTTATACTCATCAACAATTGACTGATTCTTCCATTCACTTTTTCATCATAGTTTCTAATTTTCTGTCTGTCTTTTCCGTTTCTATGGAGTCCAAGGAAATGGGAAATTTTTATGTTTCTTTCCCATGGAAGGAATCATTCACATTGTGACATCATCCTCTGCATTTATTAGTGGAAAGTTAAAAAGTAGAATCAGGGTACTCTGCAATAGTTGTAAGCTCTAAGATGTTAGTTGTGACTTGTGCAGGTGCAATAGAGATGTAGTAAGGGTAGTTTTCTGTGTGTAAATTTTTTCATTCCGATTACAAGCAAACAAAAATATGGAATGATGAATTGTCCGCTTTGGCTGTTTAGCTTTCCTAATATCATTAGCCTCTAACTTTCCATGCCAAGTCAAGGTTGAGCCCACTATCACTTGGAATAGCATTGTGAGAAATCAGTATTCACGTGAAGCATTGATAATGAATATTGAAATTTCATAGTCGTTGGTCATGAATGTGTAAAATTAATGTTGAAATTGTCCATAAAGTGGATGTGGAAATATTTCGGTATCATGTTGAATTTGTCTGTTCCATTGTCATGGAAGGCGTTCAGTTTGCCCCTGATAAGAAGACTGTGTGTAACTAATGGCACGAAGATACTATATACTGCAATGTGGAAGATCAGCCATGAGCAGCAATAGATCATGCATTACCAGATATTGTGCAGTAAAGTGTTCATTAATGCAGTATTTTTTATCCAAATTTGAATCTGCTACATACAGATGTCTTTTGGAAGAACTCTTATATTATGAACGTTATATTGTATACCAATGAATTTTTAATACTAAACATAACACAATTTTCTATTTTGCTTTAAAATCAAGCATTTGTAAAAAAAATGTATTATATGGCAATAATAATTCAAGATCTCCTGTAGACTGTAGGTTTACATTAGTAAAGTTAAGATGACACCATGTGTGCATTAATATTATAATCAAATACTTTTTTCATGGCAATATTAATATTGTAAATCAGATGTATTACGTTATCCTCTACTTACAAATAATTATATCTTCCATTTTCTGTTGAATTAGATGGAATGTTTTAGATATATGTATATCTGAGCAACAAATCATAATTATTTGACTCTCAAGAATACTACATGACATTTTTTTTGTGCACATGTATTATTAATGTCAGAGAAAAGAAATCCACTAGTCAGTTAAAGTATTGTTGTTTGTGGAGAAAGAGTCAATTATGCAAGTTAATTTCACAACTATATGTGGAACAGATTTAATGATAAAGAAGAGAAACTGAGCTGCAACTGAGCACGAGAGCTTAAATTAGCTTAGATACAACTACTTTAAGAGAAGAGATTCAATTTTATTTTATCTTTGGATATATCTGGGTTCATAAAAGATGAAAATTGCAAATGGATTAACGATTATGAAATTAATTTGAAAAATAAAAATAATAATCCAGACATTCTGATGTTTGTGACAGCTACAAATGCCTCAACTGCAGGTCATATTCGGCAAGGGACCTAACAAAACCAGCATCTTAATTTCAGTATCAGAGATTGACTTGTCATTTGTTCAATAATTCAAGAAATACTGAAATCCTAATACAATACTTGTGATTATCAGCTGTGTGGCACTCATTCATTGCAGGTTTGTAAAAAGAATTTTGCACCAAAATTTGCATTCTTGAGTTTGCTACTCAAAGAAAACAATAGCTCATCAATCATCCAATATGGCAAATCACTAAATTTATATCTTGCTGAAATTGAGGCACATTTCAGCTTGGGAAGTTAAATTCTATGGGTGCAGTGTGATTTCCTAAATAAATTTGTCGTTCTTTTCAAACTAGTGAGGAAGCTCATATTTACCTCACTTTAGAAAGCAGGTTATCTTGTTATTATTATTTTTTTTCTCTGTGCTTATTTTATATTAGTATATTTGTTTGCCAGTGCCTGTTTGAATATGAACAACCATTTTTTCATTTAGAAAACCAATATGAAATTTGGTTTCGATCTAATTTGGAAACTTTGTTTGGTACATCTAAAAAAATTAACTCATTTAAGACAATGACATGCTTGCATTTCCAATTTTACACAGCATTTATAATATTTTCATAAAGATTTTTGTTGCTGTTGTAACTTTATCATAATTTATACAACTATGTGTGACAATGTGTGCAAACCCTACTTCTATTTTTTACCTGGCGATTGCATTTCTTTTTGTCGAGCAATATGTGTCTTACATTTTTGATACTTAAATTTTATTACTTGCTTTTTTAAAAAAAGTCTGTCCACCATTCATTGCCTTTCTTTTTCTGTGCCTTTCTCTATCCCTATATCCAGCAGTTTGATCTGTTCCAAGTCTCTCTCTCTCTTTACCCCAAAAAGATGCAAAAAAGAAATAAAATGGATATTTTAAATTCATTGTTACTCAGATGTACGAGTTATAATTCTGACATGAATGGTGAGAGATTCAGATTCAATTTCTTTTCTTTACCTTATATAGTTCGTTTAGGGTTTTTGTTTGAGATGGGTTGAATGAACTGCAGGTGTTATTATAATGATGTGGGGGTGCGTGGGGGTTGCAAGGGCAGAAAAATCTAGCCATAAAATTTGACTTGATTCAGTGCACAAATCTAAATTATCAACTGTTAGTTATGAGTGAGCACTAGAACATAAAATTAAAATACATATTTTTAAATATTTGTCTGCAGCATTGTAAGGCAAAGCCTGTGATACTGATCATATGACACGTGGGGCCAAATTGAATTTTATTTGCACAGTGAAAATTTTCGAAAGTTTTAACATTAGAGTTAGGATTAGGTCGGGATAATTTGCTACAACAATATTTTCGCTACCTATGTAACCATGACAAGCTTTTCGTAAACTGGCCACAATTTAGTAACGTAACGAAATGTCTTTTGGCTATAATAAGTATAATTATATCCCTTGCTGAAAAAAAAACATCCAAATGATTAATCATTGTTATCGCCCTTGGCTTAGAAGTTGGCGCTCAATTCGTTGATGATAATACATAAAAGTATGAAATTCCTGCATTTTTTTTCTTTAAAGAATATTTCGCCGGTGAGATTCAACACTTCTGTAACCCACATCATTATTTTGTTGGTTACAGGAGTGTTGTCCTACACCGACGATTTAATCTTCAGTGATGAAATACGGCAGCCGTGGGATAGCACCGAGCTAGTGAGAGAATTCACACATTTGGGATCTAAGAAAAAGACACCTTTGATTTTGTTTTGTCAAACAAGGGGTTTAATTAATTACCCGAATAGGCCTAGCTTAACTTCGGAAACAAGAAATCGCAGTACTTATCTTGCTTAATTGGCCTTTCTCTGCATGAAATTTATCTTACTGAATACCGGTACACAACAACATAAAAATAGGTTGATTAATTATTTGTTAATTATGTACGCCCAATATGAAGCAATGACCGGAGGGGGGAGGGGGGGGGGCAGTTGTGAGAAATATTACTGTGGTCCGAATTTTTATTTTAATTACTTTAATCTTTTTCTTCTTCCTTTTACCCAACCTTAATTAAGATTTGGCTCGCTTGAACACTCTTTTCTGTGGCTTCCCAGGCTTTTGTCTTTCTTTCCTAGAGCTGCAACTTTTCTGGCACTTTAGCAATGGCGAAGCCTTGGTTTAGGACGCGGAATATCATAACAGAAAACGTCCGTGTATCTATTTACCACTTTTCCTTTTGTCAGGTGTTTCAGAGATCAGAACTGGACCTTCATCATCATTGCTCTTCACGCTAACCAGCAGGATAAAGACCACGAACGACAACCTTCCACTTGTCTCTGAACTGGATGATAAGCAATCCCAAAGACTTGATGTTTGTATTGCACCCCCCCCCCACACACACACACACTTTTATTTTCCCCCACCGTCTTTCATTCTCTTTTATGAAGGCGTCCTCTTTTTTGTTATACATATTATGTAGTTATTATTCTAGTTGGCTTTAACATTAATTTTGGCTGTTTGTCTTAAAATTAACAACGACATCTTCACCCCTCCAACTTTGAATTTTAATATTGGTATCATTATAATTTATCACAATCTTCACACTTGCTCACTCTTTCTTTCGCCTCCCATCTCTTTCATTCTTTTTCTCTCTCCCAGGTAAAATTTCGCTCTTTTGTATCTGTTCCAAGTCTCCCTACTACTACCGCCTCCCCTCCCCACCCCCCCCCACCCGCGCCCCTTTCTTTCTCTCCCCTTTTCTTTCATTCTCTCTTGCTCCCTTTCTCGTTTCTGTTCCCACCTCTCTCTCAGTCTATCCTCTTTCTCTCTCGTTCTTCCTTTCTCTCTTTCTCTCTCTCCATCTCTCTCTCATTCGTATTCATATTTCCCCTTGTACACAAGCAGGTAGACCGTGCGCCAACACCCGCCAGCTCCCATCAATAATAAATGCAGTTTTCCCCATGTGCCGATCCCTGGACTCCAGGCCTGTTAAAGCCTCAATTCTCCTCCAGGTAATTAGTGACTTGTAACTGTTGATTAAATTTCATTGGGAGCCGCCCAACCTTTCTTGTGATGTCGCCGTGGGAATGCACACTCCACACTGCTCACACCTGTTCTTTCATCTGTTGTGTTGGTGGCGGGGACTGGGCCTCGTATTCTCAGTAGTTCGGGACAGTACGGGCACCGGGGTCAATATTTATAGTGTTCCTGGGAGGGGGAAGGGGTGCCTCTATAAAGTTGATGTTTGTTTCTTACTGTCAACCTTGAGGTCCATTGCTTTCTCGGGGACCCCAACCTACTGCTTTTGGCACCCTATTCTTGATTGTTGTTCCGTTTTTCGTTGTAGGCTAAGTCGTTTTTTCAATTCTTATCTGTCTTTTTTTATTTTTATTTCGTGGTGAGCGCCATGAGAGGTGCAGAAGGAGGACAGATGTATAAATAAGAAGGCAGTTTTAAGGCACTGTCCTTTTCAGGAGTTGATCCCCTATTGCCAAAACTCACAGGTCACTAATTGACTGTTTTCCTCTAGAGCCCAGGTTAAAACAAAAACTAAGACTTTGTGGCCTAGCGGGCCTCCAGGGTTTTTTAATTTTTTTAACTTTTGTGAAAAGTTTCTTGCTGTCAATTCTTTCTTTTATTATTATATACCAGATGAGATACACGGTATTACCGGGGATAAACCTGTGCTCTCACCCTTCTGTCTCCTTCTCTCTGAATTTCTCGTAATAATCCACAGCTTCAGAACTCATGCGCGGCATGGACGCTACGCACCAACTGAACGCTCTACGCACTGGCTAGTTTGTGAAGATACTGAACGCGTCGGAGGGAATTGATTTCATGACGGCTCACTCGTTTGTGAAAAGAAGAACCAGAGGCGAGCAGTCAGCGACACAAAGCAAACTAAAAAGAGTATTTCCCCACCATTTGGACCCTTCAAACGTAAAAAAAAATAAAAAAATCTTCTCCAAGGTGAAACGTAGGGAATTTCAAAAATGTATGTAAATCCGAACTGTATAAGCAAGTATTTTTTGGGAAACACAAACACTTATACACACTCGCTTTCATTTATAAAGATGTAAGAATGTGTTAAGTGGAGGGGAAACTGTTAGAATGGTCAGACAGAAAATGGTTTGGTTCACATTTACGTTAGAAGTCACTCTGTCTGTATGGCTACTGTCCGAGCTATCTTTCTTCCTCTTTCTGTCTGACCATCTCTACAAACTGAATCCCCACACAGTTACTATCTCGGGACACTGCTGAAAGATGTAGGACTGAAACTGTCCATGTTGACCATCCATAGACATTCAGGAAAATGTCTTAGAACAGGCGATTTTGGGGAGAAATAATACTGCAGTGGGCAAGGAGAAATAAAGATTTAATGCATTTTCATTTTTCCCATTCCCTTTCGTCTTCTCCCTGAAAAAGAAAAAAAAAGAAAAATGAAACACTCTTCAGAAGCGGAAATGAGATTAAACAATTGTTTTCAGTTTGTGGTTTTCTACTGCTACACACAAAAAGGATGGGACATCATTGAATTTATTAAGAAACGAAACGTGGTCAGTGGCTCTCTCGTGCTATTCCACAGTCAATAAAGTACTTGATTTTGTGTATATTTGATTGATATGGCTGATATCGCGATAATCTGTCTTGCATCGAGGAAATGTTATAATACATTTTTACCCTGTTTATTCAAACCATGCACAAAGCTGTGCATTGTTGATTGTAACACTGAACTGTTGTGAGGCAAGTGAATACGTTGAAACAATTAAAACAAGATCATTTTCCATGTGACTGCCCCATCCGAGTTCTGGATTTCCGTAAGACCACCATGAAAGAGACTTCACAGACTTGAACTGTTAAGTGTTAAACTGACCTGGCGAATTATTTTGTTTTTTGAGAGGGGGTGTCTTCATTCTCTCTCTCCCAAACTTCATCTATGTCTTCTCTCTGTACTCTTAAGTTAAACTCTATGGATTCAGAATAGTTGTGTCAAAAAGATACCTCCTGAAGACGCCATCTTGTAGTACGGCCCGAGCTGGTCCAATCAGGATATGAGAAAATTAGGCAGCATTCACAGACAGCAACATTAGCGATGGAAATAAGGATAAGGGCCGGAAAGCGCAAGCCGCTCGCGTCAGCCAGAATGTGGAGTTAACCACTAGTTTGGGCAAGACAGGTGAAAGCCCGAACTGACAGACAATCGCTCACCGAGGCGGAGGGTCAGCCCCACGATCGCCAATCCCATCTTCTCGTGCTAGCGAAGTCACGCGATTCTCCGTTGGCCCCCGGAAGAGAGCCGGAGTTTGTCAGGCGATTGTCACGCAAGCCTCTCTAGCATTGCAGCGCCAACTCCATTATCATAACCGCATTGGCCGTTCACTGTGCCCTGTTAAGGAAAAAGACGGTATGTGCCAATGTGGGTCGTTTCACCCTTTAAGATCGCATTATAGACTGAGACAGTATGCCAAGACGAACCATTCCTTCTTTCACTATATGTTCACAAAATGCTCTCCTATAAATACTGCGACCACTAGCTTTTTTCGTTCAATTATGAATGGGTGTGATGCGAATTATTCCACTGTTGACATCAATGATACGCGCGCAAGTCGATGGACTGAATATGACGAATCCATTCGTCTCGGAATCCCATGTATTCTAGCCTTCTATCTTGGTTATAATTAATACGATTCTTAGTTTCTTCTGGTCACCACACAATGATACCTGCACACTGGATAACGCATGGCGCAAATAAGAAATTTTCGTTACGTTTTTTCGATCTTTTGGTCATTTAGTCATATACAGCCTTTTACCATAAAACAGCAGCATTGTGGCCGCCGACTCGGGCCAGCTCAACCTCGGACTAAATGGTTTTCTAACGAAGTTATTACTTGCCAATTCTCCACGGCCAGCAAGTTCAACCTCTGAAGACGCTCTGATTCCATCCTCACCTCCCCCAGCTCAACTCAACTGATCCCATTTCCTCTGTACTATACCGGTCCTCATTTTTTACTTCAAGTTAAAAGAAAGTAATGCCGGTAAAATTTCATGTTCCCCTATCATAATTATATTTTCGCATTTCAAATTCCAGTTCTGGTTTTTCATCCCAGATAAAAAGAACCGAAGACTTTCAAATTTCTACGTTGAAAAAAATCCACTCTGGAAGACCTGAATCTCTATCTAATTTTCACACTGTCAAAGTAAAATGTCAAAGTAACCCTTCAGCACCAAAAAAAAAAAAAAAAGAAAAGAAAAGTTCGTATCATATTCAGAGCCTCACGTTAGAAACAAACATAAAGAAGTTACATGTATAGAGAAAATTCCAAAAAGAATTATACATGGAAGAAAAAAGAAAATACCTTTCGGTCATTGAAGACATTCGGTAACATTATAAAAAACAAAAAACCTGATGTAATTGGAACAACATTGTATAGTTTCTTTACTGTTTGTTGTTTCTAAAGAGAGACTTTGTGACATACAACCTTTTCTTCCCCCCTCCCCCCCCCCCCCGCCCCGCCCGTAACATTTTGATTTTAATCCAAGCCCAGCAGCCCCAACCGCCACATTTTTCTGTGTTTAACAAATAATTTGTCAGTTCACCAACAGTTGACAGAAGTACAGCATCCACGGTCTGTTTTATGGTTAAGGAAGACGAGAATCTCCATCTTTGGTGGCGAGGGAAAAGGGGGGGGGGGCGGAAGAGGGTGTTGGTCTTGAACACAATTTTAGTTTCAAATTTAGCATTACGAGACTTCGGGTTTAGATCCAATCATCATTCACCCCAGACAACAACTGCCCATAACAGACAGTTGAGTTCTTTCTTATTATACTGGAGAATTTGGCACTACAAACAGTTAGGCTGTTATAAATAGATTAACTGTAATTGTCACGCAGATACGGGGATCAATATTACGAAAAGCTCAGAATTTTGGAGAATAATGTATTGCCGCAATTTATAAAATGATTCAAACACGCATTGCACAGACTTAAGGTTTTGAGCTATTTTTTTCTTTCATATAATAGCTTTCCTTCAGCGTTCTTCCCTTTCTCCACAGGATGCGAATTCGTATAAGGACACGCTCGAAAAGTTGTTTTATTAGTTTAAAAACTGTGCCCTTTAAATGTCGAAATAAAATGATTTTCACAAAACCAAATGGAAAAGTGAATGCTTCCCTTGAAAGACTGAGAAGTCAGTCTGACCGATAAGGCCGTAAAACAACAACAACAACAACAACAACCACAACAACAACAACAACAACAAACTGCAACATCCCTCTAACATCTGACAAAGCTCTCTTGCCGCAGCCGTGTGCCCTTCTCCCTCCCCCCTCCCCATACAGCTCAGAGCTCACTGACCACAAGGGTAGCTCTGAGACTCCAAGGGAGGACCAGAAATCGGGTCACCAATTTGGTTATCTCTGAAGTCACGAAAACAACAAATTTACTGTTCTAACATCTCTGACCGAGACCCCAGTTCAATTTATTTATTCATTTATTTAATATTTAGTTTTTGAGTTCAGTGTTTCTCAAGATGGGACGTGGTAATCTTTTGGTGGGACGTGAAATAGTTTTTGAATGTTTTTTTTTTTTTTTTATACCACTACACTGTTTACTGACTTTTGTCTGATCATGGTGGTGCGCAAGTTTTGTTGTTTTTTTTTAAATTGAAGGTTGAGAAACACTGACTTATTTGTCTGAAGATAGGTTTGAAGTGTTGTCTACAGCGAACGGAAAAGAAAGAAAAGAAAGCACAAATCGCTCACAAAGGCCTTTGCTAAAGTTACCAAATGATTGAGAGAGACGTTAATATTGTTGTGACACAGATTTTTTTTTTTTTTTTTGTCTTCCCTTTAAAAATTTGTAATTCTGTACTAAGTCAACTAACTCACCAGGAATACATAAACTGGAAGAAATTGACAAGACAGACAAATTCAAAAACCCTGGAGCCCCGCTAGGTCTTAACGTCTTAGTTTTTGTTTTAACCTGCGCTCTAGAGGAAAACAGTCAATCAGTGACCTGTTTTTATTGGCCAATAAAGGGATCAACTCCTGAAAAGGACAGTGCGTGAAACCCTGCCTTGTCTACTTCTATCTTTGTCCTCTACCTGCACCTCTCATGGCGCTCACCACTAATAAAAAATAAAACAAAAGAACAGACGAAAATGGAAAAACAACGAACAACGAGGGACAACAATCAAGAACAATAAACAGCACTAGGCTGAGGCCCCCGAGAAACCAAAGGACTTCATCCAAGACAGTGGGCAGCGGAGGTTTCAAAATAATTTCTTAAAGCCATGAATGATGTCCTCGGCATCAACTTGTCATGTGCATCTAGGACATGAAAACACTAGTTTAGGGTATAGCAAATGTAATATATTTACATTTACAGTAGGTCCATCTCCTCCCTCCCCATTTCCTTAATCTGTTAACCTATAATCATTCGTCTCTTATACAACTACGTATCTTGTCATGTTTCGTAGTAAACCAAAACTACACGGGGGTAAGAAAAACCATGAGGCACAAACATGACTGTGAGAATAGGAAAATCGATGTTTAAAGTTCTTAATCCACGACTTTCCTCCTGCAACTGAAAGGGCGATTTTCTAACATTTTGTGACAGCAGCTCCGTTTGGAAATTTTGGTTTTGCACAGACATGGCTGATGACTGATGAACCATGACTGCGCATTCGGGTGTAAAGGCCAGACTCACTTTTTGTGATTCTGGTTGTTTTTACCTGCAGTCTTCCATGTTTACTATTTTTGTTTAACTGTGACAAGCAAAGTGGACAAAATTGAATTCCCCATGGGCATCAGGGACTGCAAAGATAATTATTATTCACCCGAGACCACACATCGACTGACAATAGAAGAATAATAAGTATAACAATAATAATAGTAATAATGAAAAAATAACCATCCTACCCCCACCCCCCCCCCCCTCCAACGTTACTGGCATAATTCTTTGTCACAAATTCTCCCCATCCACCACACCCTATCCCACTATTCGCAAACCACCACACTGTACAAGTCACACACTCTGGTGTTATCCCCCTTTTCCGACACCCTTCCCACCCGGACTTCCTCCCCTTGTCCCCACCCTAAACCCCAGCCAGGAACCACCCCCCTGTGCCATGAAAGGTGCCGTGCTAGGCACACATGAACCCGAAGGGTAATGACTTCCGTTGACAGGCCGGCAGTTTCCGGGAACACTCGGCTCCAAGTTCCGCCAGGTCTGATGCAGGGGATTCGCTAGGCCTTCATGGTAGTTTCCCCGCCACACGATGGAGTCTTCATGCAAAAATCCTCTCTTGATTTTTTTTTCATGTTCACTTCCCCCTTTCCCATTTTGGTGTTTCTGATTTCAACTTTTTAACAAAAGCATGGTTGAGATAAAATCTATTCTATTGTTCAGGCTAAACATGTCTCTGTTTCTCTCTCTCTCTCTTCCTCTGCCTCTTAATCTATCAATCTCTCTATATCACTTTCCAAGCCTGGGTCAAGACACCCAACCCCCGTTTCATTGGCTTTAGATCTGAATATATTCTAATAGTTCTTACGGATTTGTTTTGAAGTTTTTACAGCAAAAACCAAAGAGGAAGGTTTTTTAATTGAATTTAGGGTTTAGATCCCATTCTCTCCATTGCGACCAGATGTAGTCCGGCGCAGTTCGTGGGCGAAGACAATAATATTAAATGGTCTTCTGGTTAGTCCAGGACCAGAACCTTAATGTGGGCCTGGATTAATCTGAGATTTCCGTCTTCTTTCACGAATGTCTTTTGGCTTTGTCTTTAAATCGTCGCGTTTCTTGGGTCTTCACAGCAAGACGACTGTAGGTTTGGGTTTGAGTCTGGCTGGTTTATCAAGTTAACCTTAGAGCAGCGCAATAAAATGGAACACGGGGCGTCAGTCATTTCTGTCGTCATTTTGATTGCCAGTGCTGCTGTTATCATAGAGTTCGTTCGCTACAGCTACGGGGTCTAAACTGGCTTTTCAACTATTGCAACTTCCTCAGCCAAATAAAAGAAAAACTAAAACTGAGAAAATTTGAAGGGTCTCAAGAGGGCTTGGTATTCTACATGTTTCGGAATTAATTGTAAAGTTCATTTATTGTTTGTTTCCACGCCGGGCGTTGGAACATACAACCTCATGGTTTTCTCTCTGTCTATCTCTTTCTGTCTCTCTCTGTTTGTCTGTCTTATTCTCTCTATGTCTGTGTCTCTGTCTGTCTGTCTCTCTGCCACATTTAGTGGTGGTAGTAGTGGATGGCATTTATATAGCGCATATCCATTTAAAATGTTCTATGCGCTTTACAGGAGCAACATGTCAACCACAGAGCAGAATGGAGCGCCTGCGAAGCGCTCAACACACTACGCTGCTTCTTTCTCTCTCCCTGTCTCGCTCACTCTCACATTTGAAAAGACTTCCGCACCCTTTAACCCCACAGTTCCTTCTTACTCTCCGCCCCTCCAAGTCCCAAAATCCCAGCTCCATATTGACACACACACAGAGACTGGTCCTGTGGCTAAGCAACATTTCTGGGTTTACGCCCAGCGTTCATTCTTTACCCCCTTTCAATCACTGTCACAAGTTGGCATAATCATCGTCCGGTTTTTACAGGGAGAAAATCTCATGGCGTTCAACTTTAAAAAAACAACAACAACAGCCACAACAGAAAAGGGGAACAATAATTTCAGAAAGTGAAAGAGCAATGCTGGATTATCCAACTTGGCCTCACTATCGCTGTTTAGCTCTATCATGAGAAATACAATCATAAAACAAGGTTAAGACTGGAATCCAATTGGTGTGTGTGTGTGGGGGGGGGGGCAGGGGTAGGGTGGCGGAGATGAAAGTCTTATCAGTGATCTTTCAAATCCTCCGACTTTTCATCATCGTCATTACTTTTTGTGATACCATCATTCTCCAACAAGTCAACTGATCACTCTAAACTGAATTGGAGGTTGGGCTGGAGAATGTTCAGTGGATCAGTTGCCTCACAGTCACAATCATTGCATCCACTTCCACAGATCTTATAGATTGGTGGCGCTCAGTGGTGATTTGGATTTTTTAAAAACAACAACAAGAAGAAGAAGCAAAACAAAACAATTAAATAACAACAGCAACAAAAAATCAACAAAAATAAACAACCAAATAAAAACAACAACAAAAATAATAGTGACATGAAATAAAAAGCAAGACAAAACGAAACAAAACTCCAAAAACGAAGAAATAGCCCGAATAGTTCTTTCAAACTATCCACAAATAAAACTGCAAGATGACAGGGAATAAAAAAGAAGGAACAATGTTTCATATAAATAAATAATCATTCATTTTCTCCTTTACTACAAGTTACATGGACATCATTCGAATCATGAACATCAAGAATCAGAGAAAAGTGTTGGACATCACTAACCACAAGTTTAGACTGAACTGAGACCATTTGAACCAACAGTACTGAGGCTCAGAAAGGCTGTTCGTCTGATAGAATGATATATTATACTGTAGTCATGAGAGGCTGGCATCAGAATTCACATTCAAGTAAACCTTATCGCAACAAATGTTCTTCCGATTATAATGAATTGGGGCCACCCATTAACTACCTATGCTCGATTTGGGAATTCACCCCATCTATGAATGCTTTTCAAACGCTACGCTGCACCCCCCCCCCCACCACACACACCTTCCGACCTTTCCTCGTGTCAGTGTACGCCAAAAAATGGTGACCCATACACACACTCACACCCACAGACTAGTAAATTAACCAGACTGAAAACACGAGCTTCGGGCTGTGTCGTTTTTTAAGGAATTTCCCGAGCGGCCGCCGTATAGCCAACATGGCCGCCGCTCGGGAAATTCCGAGTCTAGTTCTATCTGCAGTAGAAATTTCTTTTTATTCGTCAAGATTGGCTGTACATGTATTAATTTCTTGGTGCGGAACCAAACTTCCGCGTTCAGTAGGCGCGTCAAAATGGTATCATTCAAAATTGTAGCCATGCTGAAGCGTCGGTCGCTACCGTAAACCTAAAATGGCGGATGGTTCATGAACTTTCGCTGTTTTATGACGTCACACAATCTGATCATCCAGTCTGGGTATTTTATTAATCTGTGCTCACACCAGCACTATGCGGCCGTTCAATTCTTAACTCTCCTTTTGCACAGAATATTAGACAATTTCAATAGAAACATAGCTATTTTACATCTTTATAACATTCCTACAACGTTTTTGTTGAAAAAAAAAAAAACTAAAAGTAAAAGAAAAAAAATTGAAAAGCGTACATAATGCTTCAGACAAATCCCCTCTTCCATGGTCCCATGTACACTTCCCATCTACTGGAGTCAACCCGCCCCCCCCCGTCCTCCCCCCTCCCCTCGCGCTTTCTCCGAGCGTACGTACTTTATGGATGGCCCCCTTCCAGATCATTCTTCTGCCGCAGACATTCAGTGACAGCAGACAAATAATTATAACTATCAGATCAGACATTAATTACTGGCTCATATGACTGTTAGACAGATACCGACCTCCAGATATATTGCAACATTCCCTTACATCAGACAGTTACTGACCTCCTGCACATATCAGCGGTAGCATAAGCCATTTACCATCATCTAACATTCATATGCACCGCGCACCAACATCAGACATTTTCTGATACCCGACAATCATCCGGCAAGCATTAATCACAGACATCTGACAGTTTCTGATACCTACATTTGTAAGCATCAGTCACTGACATCAGAAATCACACATCTAATCCACAGTCACTGACAGATATTTATTGGCATCCGACATCCACTAACATCAGATATTTACTGATACCCCACAAGCATCTTACAAGCATTAATCACAGACATCAGACAGTTCCTGATACATGTACTTACATTCACAAGCATCAGACACTGGTATGAGAAATTACACATCTAATCCACAGTCACTGACAGATTTTTATAAACATCAGGCATCCACTAACGCCAGGCAGGTATGAGACGGATAATAGCATAATTATATCACTACAAATTGGCGGCTAACACCATCATCATGGCGTCATGATCTGCCGATATCAAACAGACAACGACACCGTGCACCAATAGGTATGATTCGCTAGTCCACATCAACCATTTTCGACATGAGTCAATGATAATATAAGACAGTCACCAATACAAATCTTGACCCACGGTAGTCATTAGCAGGGCATTTACACGTGTAGAGCTTGCGGGCATCAAATGTTCACTGCCACCGGAAATGCCGTGCCTGGAATCTCTTATCCCAGCCATCCATAAACATCAAATATGTCCAACTGACACATCTCTATGCCCATATCTCATGGCAAGTGGATCAGTCCAGGTCTGAACATATTATTTTCTATAGAAAACGGCGATCACCACAGGTTAATTTGAATTTCTGCAATTACATTTTGCAGTTTATTTCATAATTATTATTTTTAAAAAATAAAGTAATATTTATATTAAGATTTATTGTATATACCTCGACATGAACATTGCAAAATTGTTCTACTGGTTCTGGCACAATGAGCTAGGATGCCCACACAAATTTCATCTCCAGATACAAGTGATAGCGTTCGGCATTCTGTGTGTGTATACAGAATGAGTATAGCTGCAAATGAACAGCCTATAATCTCGATCTTTAATTGCACCATACGTTGAACTATCAAGTCTTCTCCTCCATGCTAAAGACCACTGCTTAATTATCAGAGTTCACAGAGACTCGAACGCCACGCTGACGGGTTTTGTTGCTGGTATCCATTCGGTCCAACACTTTAAATGTGGCCTTCTAGACTGGCTTCGTGATTAAGGTAATGATTTAAATAGCCTATTTCTCATTTGTTTATTTAGTCGGGGCAGTAGCTTTAGACTGAGGTCCCCGTGAAAGGAAAACGTCAGTGCTCATCCACACTGGTCACATGACGTACGAACATAATATGACAAGTTACACAAACGACGTCCAGTGATATAAATATCTTCCTTTTATTAAGTTAGACAAAGCCACTATGGCCAAGATATACTGGCTGAGCGACGCGTACTAAATACATCTTCCTTACCTAGTATTCCTATGCCCATTTGCCATTCTAACGAGTTTTCAGATTGGTAGTTGGTTTGTGACATAAAAGTGAGGTGACCAACTTGCAAACCGGTCACATGGCGAACTCCGTTTGAAGGCTTTTTAAAAAAGTACATAACGTGATACAGATCAGAAGCAGACACTGGCATCAGCAAAACTGGTGTATGGTGAAGCACAGTCAAGCTGCTGCATATTTCTTTACTTCTGGTGGCAAAGGCTGAAATCTTCGGTGTCACGGTGTATGAGCACACTGTACTACTGATCTAGCCTAAAATCAGTGTGTCAGCCCCAGCTGATGCACGCATTTATGGCACACCAATTTCCACCCAAGTGCTCCAGAAACGGCAGTGGGACTTTCTACACCAGTAGCTTTCTTTCTATGAAACAAGCCACGTATGGTTGTAGCGTCGGACTTCATTGCAAAGCTTTTGTCTTCTCCGCAAACGTACGGCTTCACTGGTAGGTTGGCCTGCA
Source organism: Onchidella celtica (assembly GCA_963931925.1). Lineage (NCBI taxonomy): Eukaryota > Metazoa > Mollusca > Gastropoda > Systellommatophora > Onchidiidae > Onchidella > Onchidella celtica. Next base: position 61,588,956 of record OZ007570.1, on the reverse strand, counting down.
TAAACCTGTCGGAAAAAATTTCAAGTACATCTAGAAGATCGCCTTTCCTGTTGTAGTCTCCTACTGCAGATTTTTCAAGAGTAGGATAAAATGAAGTTAAACTGGGTTTGAAAGGTAGTGCAGAACTTGTAGTGTCCAGTGTAAGAACTCAACACGTTAAGAAAGGAGACACAGCCGCCTGGTGAAGTGGGTAGCATCCTTTGCCGTGTTGGTCAGTGAGTGGAACTCATCAACGTGTGTGTCATCTCAGAGAAGCTGAGGAGTGGATTGTCGCCTCTTTCAAATACTTTCAGTCCCAACTGCTGTGGTCAAGAATAAGAAAAAAAAAAGAGTGAGTATTTTGCGCTTCTCTCATTGCTCTCTCTCTCTCTCTCTCTCTCTCTCTCTCTCTCTCTCTCTCTCTCTCTCTCTCTCTCTCTCTCTCTCACACTCTCACACTCTCTCTCTCTCTCCTTCTTTTCTTTCCTTACATTTTCACCTATTCCCTAATTTGCAGTTTCCATTCACATTTCTCCCCGCATGTACGCCGTGTTTTTCCTCCCTCCGCCTCCCTCTCCATGTTTCTTTCTCATTTTCTCTAACATTATGTCAGTCAGGCTGACGTACATACTCGTGCAAGTGCATGCACTCACACAAAGATACACACACACAGATAGATAGACAGAAAGAAAGAAAGAAAGAAAGAAAGATAGATAAATAGATAGATAGGTAGATAGATAGATAGATACATAGATAGATAGATAGATAGACAGACAGACAGACAGACAGACAGACAGACAGACAGACAGACAGACAGACAGACAGATAGATAGATAGATAGATAGATAGATAGATAGATAGATAGATAGATAGATAGATAGATAGATAGATAGATAGATAGATAGATAGATAGATAGATAGATAGATAGAAAAAATAGATAGATAGATAGATAGATAGATAGATAGATAGATAAAAAAAATAGATAGATAGATAGATAGATAGATGGAGAGAGAGAGAGACGAGGACGAGAGAGAGAGAGAGAGAGAGGGGGGAGGACGAGAGAGAGAGAGAGAGAGACAGAGAGAGAGAGAGAGAGAGAGAGAGATGATGTGATGTGCATAAAGCAACTGTGGAAAGACAGAAAAAAAAAAAAAAGTTATATGTTATATTTTTGGCCTGAGACAACGAATCAGGCAATGGCAAGGAGGAACAAACAAGGGGTGATGAGGAGATGGTAGGATGCGGAAAAACATATGAATGAGCGCGGAGGAACGCGAGGAGGAAGACATCACGTGGCAGTGTAAAGAATGTACCAACCTTGACTGTGTGACACGCTTCAGGAAAGATAACCCTGGGAGCTTTACTGTAGTACTCCGACGTTTGGTTGGTCCAGTCTCTATCACACACTAACATATTGCTGCTGCCGTGGCTGGTGATGTTGTTATTGTTGTTGTTGTTGCTGATGCTGCCTGGTTGGCTGGTGGTGTTGGTGCCGTTGTTGGGATTGGTGGCCTGTAGCCATGGCGACTGTTTGACTACGGACACGGGGATGCCGGTCATGGGCGATTCTTGCTTGTTGTCCAACCTGTGACGTGGGGGTAGGAGGGAGGAGCAAAATGAGACATAAGGAGGATATGATAAGACATTCCATCTACACCAGTGGTTCTTAATCGTGTTGAAGTTTGGGGGGGGGGGGGTGGGGATTTGGGATTTCCGGGGAAATAACTAAGCTGCATGTGTTGTGGAAGTACGGAGTCATCCTCAAGCCTTACTTTTCTCCTTTTAGACAATTATCATCCCCGTTAAAGGGTAGCCCCCCCCCTCCCCACCTCCCCACCCCCCCCCCCAATCTGACCCGCTCTATAGTATCATTATGTTTTTTTTTTACTCCACCCTCTTTGCCTCTGTCTGGGACAGTGGGTCCCCTCAAAGTCATAGACCCATGTCAACTGACCCCCCACCTTTTCATTCCCTGGTCTGAGTCTGACCTGGACATACCGGCGAAAGTCACTCTCTTTAACTGTGGTTGGTTTTCACGTGTGGTCTTCATAAATTATACTCTCTAGCATTCTTATTTCGGTTGCTGCTGTTGGCTCTTTACAGTTGATCTAGTCAGAATTGCTATTGACTTCTTCATTAACTAATGTACCGGTACTTTCATCCAATCTGTCGGTCTACCGCGGGCAGCTGCTGTGAGGTAACTGTAGGCAATAAATTACGCGACCACTCTGAAGTTAAGACCAATTTATGACCACAACTGGAGCTTTTCAGCGGACATATGTGTGTCATCACATTGTTTATGATGTCCAGCTGGCGTGCAGTGAACAAGCTGGCTCGTGATTAACTGTCCTGACACTGGGCATTACAGATTGCAAAAAATAGTACCATAATTACTGTTCAATCACCAAAACATGGTCAGTTTTGCTAGGATTCCACCAAAAACACCATAAGAACAGCACATTGCACATGTATTTAAACAGTTCTGTAGATGTGTTAAAACTTAATTCGCCACCATGCTACGCACCCACCGCGTCATGTTACCCATCCTCTGCAAATCCATGCTACGCGCCATCTCCTGTCATGCTACCCGCCACTTGCAGGACAATGACATACATGCTCAGACCCTGCCAAATTTCAGACAGAATGTTGTTCGGGCAGCGTAGTCTAATTACAAATCGAGAAAATTCTAATACTGAGTTGTGTTCACTGTTCAACAAAGGGTTATTATGTTAAAATAGCTGAGTTACCCGGCCCTGCCCGGGAGAAATATCTTTATTACTTATAATGATCTAGATCTAGTACACAAAGTAAAGTTCCTTCCACAGACAAAAAAAAAATACAATGACAGAATCAGTATCGACTCGGATTCTGCGCCTACTCTGGACTGTAGTTTGTTTACCCTTTTTCGGTAATGTTTACGGGCGATCCATGTTTTCGTTAATCCACAATTTGCTTCCTTCAGCGAATGAACGATGAGGGGAAATGCGTCACAGTACTAAAAATAGATCATCTTAAAATGGCGAACCATGACTCAAAATAGATCTACATGATGGCGAAACAATGAAAAATGAAACGTAGAAGCCTGAACATTTCATAATTTCTAATACAGCCCATGTTAATTTCGCACTGATAATATGCTCTTGAGCAAAGTTTGAAGCTTGAGTGTGATGCGGTTCCTGAGCCTTAGGCGACCAAAGTTTCGAGTTACCAAAATATCTATATACTAGATGAGCTACCGGGCACTGCCCGGAATAAACAATCATGTGATTCCCCCCCCCCCCCTCCCTCTCTCTCTCTCATATAATAAAAGTAATAAACTGCAGTCTTACTTCAGAACTCATGCGCACCAGAACATTACGCACCAAACTGAACGCTTGATACGGTTACTTTTTATGACATGTACGGTACTATATATTACGAAACAAACATGCCAAAATACAGATGTTACATAGCAATAAACATTGTTATTTTTTAAAAATACATGCTTGAATTAAACAACTTTTAATTATAGCCATCATCTTCCTTATCTCAATTGCCACCTTCTTGCCAAATTTAAGGCCTGAAGAGTGTATAGTCTGGTCAGTTAGTCATGCCAAAGGTTGCAAGTTACTGAAATATATAATAGATACCACACGCCCCCTGGCCCTAACAACAGCCACTTCGAGACATTCTAATCCACTTAACCCTTTGCTGACCAGAGGAGGAACTCGGGCTATCGTTAAAGGTTTTTAAATAAGAATTTGCTTGTGCCGTTTCACTAAAAAAAAAAAAGTACCCTCTAGAATTATGTCAGGTTGATCCTAAAACTAACATCATCTATTATATATTTCAGTAACTTGCAACCTTTGGCATGACTTACTGACCAAACTATACACTTTTTAGGCCTTTAATTTGACAGGAAGGTGGCAATTGAGATAAGGAAGATGATGGCTATAATTAAAAGTTGTTTACTTCAAGCATGTATTTTTCAAAAATGACAATGTTTATTGCTATGTAACATCTGTATTTTTGCATGTTTGTTTCGTACTATATAGTGCCGTACATGTCATAAAAAGTAACCGTATCAAGCGTTCAGTATGGTGCGTAGTGTTCTGGTGCACATGAGTTCTGAAGCAAGACTGTAGTTTATTACTTTTATTATATATACTAGTAACTGCCCCATTCTTCGAATGGTAAAAAAACAAAGCTCACCAATCAAGACGGAAAGGAATCAGCACAAAGACATTGATGTCGAGACACTTTGGGTCATCCACATAAAATCGGCGATTAACAGATAGATAGGATAATATTATTAGTATATTGTGCGAGGTAGTGCGCACCGAGAATTTTTCAGGAAGTGATGATGTCATGGACTCATGACTGTGTTCGTAAAAAATGAAGGAGCGGAGGTAGTCAATTAGCGGCATAAAGCAAACTAAAAAAAATACTTCCACACCTTTTCAAGACTCCAAATCTAAAAGAGAACATTTTGCGGGTCGAAGGGCAGGCACATGTAAAATTTCAAGCAAATCCGAGCTGTGTGAGCGGCAGTAGCTCTAGTTCGATCCCCGAGGCGTGAGAGGCCTAGATCTAGCCTTTCGACAAAGTTTTCTTGGCATGACTGACACTCCGAATCTAGATCTAGTCTATAATAAAAATATTTCCTTCCGAGCTTGAAGCACACTCTAAATATTTCTACACAGTTTTCTTGGTATGAATGAATGGCACTCATCTCATCTGTATAACAATATACTCGGTATCAAAGTTTTCTTGGCGCGGTTGGATCGTGAACTCTAGTTTACATTTCCGGTAAGAGGCGGAAATGACGAAATTGACGGAAGTACATTATCACGTCGTATTCGCAATCATGAATTGATAACTGATAATTATAACTGAATTTCTGGGAAAAGTAAAGAGTTTCGGGAAAAAATTAGCTCGACACGTACAGGCTTAATACATTTTACATACATGTGCCAAGTTTCATTTCTCTACGTTGCGTAGTAAAAAAGCCTTTGCGGGAACAAAGTTGGGCCCAAGCTCCATTATTATATGATATATGAGAGAGAGAGAGGGAGGGGGGGAGCACATGATTGTTTATTCCGGGCAATGCCCGGTAGGTCATCTAGTTCATTATACTTCTCTCTCTTCCAGCCATTTAACATTTTACGAGGCAATAGGAAAGACGCTTCATTTAGCAACGAGTTTAATATAAACCAACATTAGAAAGAAAAAAAAGATCTTTGTTTAAAGACGCATCCACAAATACTACAAAAATTGTAGTCATATTTTCTGGCCGGTTCATTCAGCCGGCTCGTGGCATAAGCACCGGGCGCGTCGTTTACCTCAGAGCATCACCTCCGCTGGCAGTCTATGGCAGCTCACCACCAAGGCGACACCAACACAAAATCCCCAACCATGACCTCAACTTGATAGGAATTGACATCCGAGGAAAAGATAGACATGCACACAAATACACTTTACCTGACATGAGAGTCGTGCTGCTTGAGGAGAGCATCCTGGGCTTCACTGCGGAGTGTGATAGAGTTCATGTCATGTGGACATTTGGAGTTACCCAAATCTGCACCCGTATGTTCTGAGTCCACAGGTTGTAAGGAGGCTACCCGGGTCTGTTCACCCATGCTGCAGTTGACGGACTTACTACACGAGTTCCAGCCTGATTTGGTCACTGGAGAGCTGGACAGGGCGCCGTCATTGGTGGACTGAGACAGTGGGTGGGACAAAGTAGGCGGGGCCAAGGACGGCTCTGGTTGGCGGGTTGACTTGATGACAGAGTTATGTGGGAGCTGGACCGCGACTTCGTAGGGCACGGACATAGGCGGAGCTTCCAGTGTTCCAGAGACTGGAGAAAGTTTGTGTAATTTTGGGGGTGACTGACCTTTATTGCTGAGAAGATGTGACGACGTGGACAAGGGTTTGAGAGCAGACGGGGCGGTACAAGGCGAGGGGGTGGGGCACGGTGTCTCTACTGTGTTCATGAATGAGTTACCACCAAATATGGTAGTGGGATTTCTGAGATCGACAGGGTCTAATGTAGCCATATTGAGTCGGCTAGTGGCGAAACGATCCGTGGTGTGGAGGGAGTGGTGATCTAGATGTCCATATGATGGATGGTGGTAGTCAAAGGTGTATCTCCTGACGTCAGAGTGAAGCTGGGAAATATCTCCACATTCCATTCGTTTACTGAGATCTAAGCTATAGGAATCAAACCCATACCTTGCCACGTCGTAGCCATACTTGTTAGCGGACATATAATCGGCATAACCGTTGTTTGGATACGAGAGACCGGAGTGTTGGTATTGTCTATGGTCAATAAAGTAGCCATGTTTGTCCACTTCTAACCTGTAAGGGTCAGTGCTAGGGTAGACGGTGGGTGTTAACCCTCCATACCCCTGACTGCGATACATGTCATTCTCAAAACCAAAACTGTTCCCTGTGTAGGGATAGAGAGATTCTGGTGCCTTCACCTCAGCTGCAGCTCCGTCATAAGCCGGGAAGCTGGCAGGATAGGAGCAATAAGCCGGTATTCCGCTGATCATACAAGCCGGCTTTCGTTTCTTTGTGTTCTGACAATCTCTGGTCGCTGGGCCGCTCAGAGGGTTAAAACCTGCCGGATTGTTGTTGTTGTTGTTGTTGTTGCTGTTGTTGTTGTTGTTCCCTCCAGATTTTTTCTTGGTTTTGCTGGACTTCGATTTAGAGCTAATTTCTTCCTCGCCAAACCCAAACCCCGTACACATGTCGATGTCCAAGAGAGGGTAGGGCAGCTTGAACTCGTTACCCCTCTTCCCGAACAAGTCCTGACCCTCGTCTTCCCTGGGAAACATAGAGGAAAGATGATGAGAAATATTAAAGTTACCACAGGATAAGCTTACATATGAGATTGTAAATAAGAAAACCCAGCTTAAGTCGGCAAAGCTGATTTTGAGAAAAACGGCTTTGAAATGAAAATATGGGTCCGACACAAACTTCCAACTTGGCTGTTGTTTAGGGTACCGTGGCATGTTACAAGGTAAACTGTAGATGAGCAGTGAACACTACTCACTATGATCTCTATAACGGCTTTATAATTAGACTACGGTCTCCTAACAACAATCACTCCAATATTACTTGGTCAATTAGCTATAGGGATAAATGCCGTTTTCTCAAAATCTTGTTTTGGGGGGGGGGGGGGGGGGTCACTGACTTCAATTTATCAGAAATGTCTTGTCTTTTATTATTATGTACAGAACTCAAAATGTCATGTTACCGACTTCAGCCTGGTTTTCTCATGCACACTCACATATATGTAAGTACAGACAGCGGAATCAGGAATGAAACATGTAGGCAGTAAAACAGCTTCTGTTTAGGCGAGTTGTGATGGGAGTAAATTGTATGAAGAGAACATAATAATTGCATAGCGACCAGGTGGGAAATTTGAAATTTATTGAAGTTTATTATTGTTTTTTTCTAAGCAGAGCTCTGCAACATAATTGTTATTATAATTTTTTTTTTTTTTGGCCACGTTTTAATAGGCAAATTTACGGCTGCATAAAGAAATAAATTGGATTAGAAGGGCTGGTCGTTCTGGATGTACTGTACAAAAACAAAGATAACTGATACTGTCATTTAAAACCAGGTGTCTTCAAGCAGGGCGTATAGAGAAATAACGAATGGCAGGGTGGAAATCGTAGACAGCAGTGATTCTCAGACGGGAGGCACTCGGCTCTCAAAGGAGGAATGTCATACTTAGGGGAGGAATTGAAGAGAAATTTTCAAGCGGAAGGAGGAACTTCAAACTGAGAAAGAATGTACACTGTATGTGGACAGACGTTTTATGGTCCATTGAAATTAGGATTTCCTTTTTTTCAATTGACTGCTATTGGTGAGGAAATGTATTTTCATAAATTGTTTCAATATTTGCCTCTGCAAGAGTATACAAAATTTATTATTCATTATTAAATATATATTGTTATTAATAAATATTCAAATATTATTTGAGTTGTGTGTTGTGTGAATTGATATGAGTTGTGAACTGCTGTGAGTTGTGAACTATTGTGAGTTGTGAACTGCACCTAACAGGCTGCGTTACAATTTGCTCTGAGATAGAGATAGAGAGAGTGAGCGAGACAGGGAGAGAGAAAGAAGCAGTGCAGTGAGTTGAGCGCTTCGCAGGCAGCTCCATTCTGCTCTGTGGTTGACATGTTGTTTCTGTAAAGCGCATAGAGCATTTTAAATGGATATGCGCTATATAAATGCTATACATTATTATTATTATTATTATAATGGTAAAGTAATCATCAGATGGCAATTCAAATGAGGGAAGGGTTGGGGGAGGGGCCGGGGAGGAATTGAGGAAACCTAGGATGGCAAGAGGAAGAATGAGGCCTTTGAGAACCACTGGTATATGGCATACAGTCAAAAACTTACGTAAGCTGTCGGTGAGTACAGATGATGAAGTCGGGTTTGCTGTTCTTGTAGATGACTTTACAACTGGACTGCAGCCACAACCAATGGAAATGTTTCGTTTGCCAGCGGTAGGAGATTAAACCAGAACTTCCGGTCTTGATCACTGTCAAAGTAAAGTTTAGTGGGTAGCGGGTGGGGGTGACCGGGGTGAAATGAAGGTGGAGGTAGGGAGAGTAGGCAGATGTGTGAAAATAATTTATGCTTCGTGGTCTGTTTTGACACATTATCTATCTATCTATCTGTCTATCTATCTATCTATCTATCTATCTATCTATCTATCTATCTATCTATCTATCTATCTATCTATCTATCTATCTATCTATCTATCTATCTATCTATCTATCTATCTATCTGTCTGTCTGTCTGTCTGTCTGTCTGTCTGTCTGTCTGTCTGTCTGTCTGTCTGTCTATCTATCTATCTATCTATCTATCTATCTATTTATGTGTCTATCTATCTATCTATCTATCTATCTATCTATCTATCTATCTATCTATCTATCTATCTATCTATCTATTTATGTGTCTGTCTATCTATCTATCTATCTATCTATCTATCTATCTATCTATCTATCTATCTATCTATCTATCTATCTATCTATCTATCTATCTATCTATCTATCTATCTATTTATTTATGTGTCTGTCTGTCCATCCGTCTGACGTGTGTGTGTGTGTGTGTGTGTGTGTGTGTGTCTGTCTGTCTCCTGTATTGTCTATAGACATAAAGGAAGACATTAAGAAAAGTGACAAAGGGATGACAGACCACGTTCAAGGTAAACAAAGTCAACGTGGTGTGCTCATGTAGTCAGATGAAATTATCTTCAAAAAGGAAAGAGAGAGAGAGAGAGAGAGAGACGGAGGAAGAGAGAGAGAGAGAGTAGAAAAGACAGAAAGTTCACTCACATTCCTGGTGAGCCGAAGAAAAATAGTTGAGATCATCAGGATGAATAAGATCGTATCCAGATCTTGTGGACAATTCTTGGTCACTGAAGGCAAACAGCGCCTTGCCTCTGTGGACAGGAACACAGCAGGGAGGGGGGGGGGGGATATATTGATAACGTCAAAGATACATCATTATTATTTTATTTACATGGACAATGAAGGTAGAAATTGTTGTGTTCGATGAACAGCAAATACAGAGTTCCTAAATGATGAAAATATGTCTATGAAAGATTCTGACACACTCTTTGCTTGTTATAAAAAGGTATTACCACAATAAATAAATAAATAAATAAATAAACAAACAAATCAATCAATCACTCAATCAATCAATCAATCACTCAATCAATCAATCACTCAATCAATCAATCAATCAATCAATCACTCACTCACTCACTCACTCACTCAATCAATCAATCAATCAATCAATCAATCAATCAATCAATCAATCACTCAATCAATCAATCAATCAATCAATCAATAAATGAATTTTAAAAAATTGTAATGCTTGTGAAAAGTTGAAGACAAGTTGGTGGACAGCAGAGTAGCGGTACTGCCCTGACAAATCTGAGGGCACCAACAGATCGGACCATCCGGTTAAAGACGATCATTCGCGCAACCGGCCATCGAACTGTCGGACTAAAAGATGCTAAGCAAACTCACCAGAGTCCTATGGACAATAGCTATGGGTATCATAAAGGAGGGAACAGTGTCAAAACTTCATGGCAGTGTTTCAGCAGGGACAGTTGCCAAGTGAAGCCGAACAGAGAACATATTATATCCCCTCCTCCACAGTCAAGACAATTCAGTTTTTCATCCATCCATCCAGCTTCTCCGGGGAACTGTCCACTCCAAAGCACAGCGTCACGGTTATTCCAGAATTACCTAAGTCATTTTTGCGTGTGTGTATGTTTTGAGATGAAATGCTGTTACATTGTTATTGCATCGTTCAACAGTTACCATTGCCCGAGCAAAATTAAAATTAATAGATTAAAATTTATCCCTATCACCCCCCCCCCCCAACCACCACCACCACCATCAACAATAACAACAAAAAGTTATTATTCATTATTGAATATATTAAATTATATTAATATATTTCAAATATTATTATAATACTTTATAATACAGTTGTGAGTTGTGAACTGTTGTAAGTTGCCTAACAGGCTGCGTTACAATTTGCTCTGAGATAGAGAGAGTTGGAGAGAGAGTGAGAGAGAGAGAGAGGGAGAGAGAAAGAAAGAAAGAAAGAGAGAGAGAGAGAGAGAGAGAGAGAGAGAGAGAGAGAGAGAGAGAGAGAGAGAGAGAGAGAGAGAGAGAGAGAGAGAGATAGATGCAAATTGAGAGAACAATTGGGCTTTCTGATTAACGATTGTTTGGATTAGGCGCTATATAAATGATCTCCATTATTATTATTATTGTTTTGTTTCGTTGACTTAAATAGTTTTTAAAGGAAAACCCACATCCACCTAAATCACAATTTGAGATTGTTGTCTGTTAGAGAAGTGTAGTCAAATTACAAAGCCAAATAGAGTAAATACTGCGTTGTGTTCAGTGTTCATCTATAGCTTTCTATGTAACTGTAAGATACTACCTTCCTCTAAAAAGGGTTGCCATTCTATTCGAAGTAAACAGTTTCCTTTGATTTTTCAGAAAACACAAAAACATGACTTAGGCAGTCGCGGAATGATCGAGACCACATCCAAATTGTTTACATCTATAAGAATTGCCCTTTCTCAACAAATAAAGAAATACACACACAAACAAACAAATATACAGATAGACTGACAAAGAACCAAGTAGAAAAACGAACGAACTAACATCGGTCAGTTTGTTTACTCCAACCCACAGTTCTCTCTACATGTATTACAGGTGCGTCCGAAGAGAGAAACATTAAATGTGCAGACTGCCAGTTACACCCTTTTTGAATTGAACGGTTCCAGCCCAAAATTGCTCACCTTGATACAACTGGCACCTGATTGTGTACCCTGGGTGGGCATGAATAGTTAAGAGTGAGCAAGCGTGTGTGGCGCGGTGCCGGGCGGTGCAGAGCGGTGCAGGGCGGGTGTGAAGTGGTGTGAGATGGAATGAAATGTTTCTAGGTAATTTATCGATCTCTTTGTTCTCGCCGCTTTCAACTCGTGGCCCCCATATGCCACCTCTGATCGACAGTGAATGAAAAACTATAATTAATGAACTAATCAAGCAATAGAGCTCCCCCCTAATTAACTTAATTAACCTGTGTTGAAGAAACAGACACAATCTTGTGTGTTGACCCGTAAGGAGAAATCTGTAACAAAGACACTTGTTTTAGCGAGTGTTGCCGAGTTCCGAGGGTCATGACAGGGCGTTGGTTCCAGTAATGTAATTTGATTGTAATGAAATTGTGTTTCAAGTGTGTTCGCTTGTGTGCTTCATTCAGTGTGGGTACAGGTAGGCAAGGCGTTCGTTGGTCCGAGGTGAGGTGTTACTGCCATACATCAAAGGTATTTCTTGACTGAGAGAGAGAGAGAGAGAGAGAGAGAGAGAGAGAGAGAGAGAGAGAGAGAGAAGGAGAGAGATGGAGAGACGGAGGGAGACAGAGAGAGGGGAGAGAGAGACAGAGAGAGAGAAAGAGACGGGGACACAGAGAGAGAGAGAGAGAAAGAGAGAGAGAGAGAGACAGAGAGAGAGAGACAGAGAGAGAGAGAGAGAGAGAAAGAGACGGGGACAGAGAGAGAGAGAGAGAGAGAGAAAGAGAGAGAGAGAGAGAGAGAGATAGAGACAGAGAGAGAGAGAGAGAGAGAGAGAGAGAGAGTTTGAGAGAGAATTTCGGCACTTATTCCGGTGTGTGAGAATATCAGAGTTGATTAAATACAACATATTTTATTTCCCGTTGCAGTTTAAAAAAAAGCAGCAACAAGAAACGGCAGCTGATACACCGAAAATGGTCGGCATCGTCAGCCGAAAAACACCATTTACTAATCACATCTCAGTCCCTAGCCACCACAACCGCAGTACTGTTGATGTATTGAAATATTTAAATATATCTGTACTAGTAATAGAGACTTTTTTCGACATTACAGTACCCCTTTCCCTAGTAACTGATATTACCGCTAATGGATAATCTTCAGATTTACACAACTCTCTCTGATGGTCATCAGCAAGAAGGCGTCGCATGAAATTCGTCCAAGTATTAAAAATCATGAAGGTTTAATTTTAATGTTATGATCTTTCATTTAGGACCAATTCAGATTACACTAACTACGAAGGAAAAGTTCACCGAAACTTAAATATGAGTGTTCGCTAAACAAATCATCCCATGCGCACACTGCTGCAATTTTCATCCGCTGCCCAAGGTTTACCTAGTGTTTCTTTCTCTGAATTGATGAGGTAGTAGTATGAACTAGGGTGAGGCGCGGAGCAGAATGAGGTTGGTAGGCTGACCAGTTAATTGGCTGCAAGACGGTCAAACGAATGTTGGCTAATATACTCGTATATTTATTAATATGATACGTTCTCGCGGTCTACATATTGTATCGCCCACCTGTTGTCCATGGTCACTGGAGAGAAATCCATCTTGTGTTTAGTTTTGAAGGTAGTCTCACGGGCTGGTATGTCAAACAAACTGAGAGGACCGAAAGGCGAGCAAGTAGCGAACAGAGCCAGCTGAGGTTCTTCACAACGTGGTCCCTGGCCGTGCAAGACTCGTATCCAACCGTTGATCTCCAGGGTCTGAAATAGTTAGATTATACACCAAGAGTATTTATTTCCATTATTCTGGTACACTATCAACATATTACACTGAAACGAAAACACAGTGTTGGATGACATGATAGGCTATATCCCCAATGGTTACGTTTTAAGATACATAGCATGCAAAGGAAACTGGCATGACATATGGACAGTGCTATTAATACTACACGTATTGTCGAAATTACATGTTGCGCTGGTACGACACTAACTCGTCATAATATCATTACAGGAAAAAATATACATTTCATATACATACACTGCAAACAAATACAGGAACATTATCTTTATTCATAATTACCTTCATGTATACCTCCAGTCTGATACATCATACAGCTCTGCATAGTTACGTATGCAGACAGATTAACCATGTGCACCCGTACCCACGAAGACACACTAAACATGCACATACAGATTCATTGCAGTCACCAAACACAAACATTATCATTTGTATGCAAACAGACACTATCCATACACACGTAGACGCACTATATTAGATTCACATGCTGAATTACCTATAACTATGTTTCCAGCTTACAGATAGTCTGGACTCTCGACTAACGTGAAATAAGCATGACTGTCTAAATTCTATCCTCCAAAATAAATCTGAGATCAAATGATAAAAAAGCAAACAAAACATGAACACTATTTGTGTGAGTATATTAATCTTCTAAGTTTGATGTACAATCTGTGCCAAAATTTTCTATCCCAAATGTATACATTCTGTATCCAAATCCGGTTCCAGTGTGCGTGCATGTCTTGTCGAGGATACAAATGGATCATAATTGCTTGGCACAAATTGTGAGTTCGGGAAATATCCATCTCCTGACACGAATACATATTTCAGGTAGATATATGCGTTCAGTTTATAATCTGATCTACATGATGCATTTTCCCACCTATGTTCACGCATGCGTGCCGGCATATAGATGAGCTTGTCTCGCACAATAATATAAAAATAGTGATCTGTCCGTGTGTCTGTAAAGTAGACATACAGTCAATCTTGTATAGACAACCAAAGATCACTCACAATAAATCCGGATGTATTGTCCAGGAGACACCGGAAGCGGACGGTGAACGATCTGTGTAGATGCGTCACGTGATCTAGAACATCCAACATGGAAAAGAAACAAAAACTGCATAAATGGAAAAGGACAATTAATAGGGATGGCACATTATAGAGATAAAACAGCGTTAACGTTTACTGACTTATTTATCAACGACTGTTCCTAAGACAACGTATATTTTTATATCAATGGCTCATGCCACCAGCTTGATAAATATAGCATGTGATACCATCCCGCCATTCATATCGGCAAACAAACATTGGTTCTAGTATATCTAATTTCACGAAGAACTTCCGTCAGAAATGAACGACTTTCAACTACAGCTTTTCAAAGAGAGGGAAAGTTTTAAAAAAAAAAAAAAGATGAAAAATGACAGGGAGCTCGAAACAATTGGAAAACCGTTTGAGTTTACCATGATCATTACAGGGTACGAAAAATGTAAAGCCTTTACAAACAGAGACGGGCTTCAAATATAAGACTACCGTCAACACTCTTCGGATTAAAAAGTTAAAGTATCTCCAGTAAACTAAAAAACAAAAAAACTTTCCAATTTCAATTCTAAAATTAAGGTCATGTTAATTCTTTAGACCTACTCGAGCTTTATGGGTTTACTGTGTGTACTGTAATGTAGGCATTGCTTTGTGTTGCAAACTTCCCCAATGACCGTTTCGGTCGGTTATAGAAATATCAATTTAATCGGCATAAACCCACACAACACAAGGGTCCTTGGTTACACGGATGAGATAAAATGAAAAGTTTTCAGTGCCATATTATAAACTGTTGTCCTTGTTTACCTCTTGGAGTTTTTGTGTGGGAAGTTTATGAGTACAAATTTATTTCCACACAAAACGGAATATTCAATAAGCAGGGCAAATCAAAACAGCTGTCAGAGCACAGGAGAAATGCTCACACCTTTGGCTGATCTGGGGCCATGTGGCTCAATTATCATAAAATATTCAGACTAAAGAAACCTGCCATCCTGTCAGGTCTGTTCACCTTGACCCAGAGTCACCTACCTTGCATCATGACGTCATGCAGTGCTAGCCCAGCCTTGTCAGCCGGGAGCATTGAGTTCCAGGTCAACTGACGTTTGAATTCGTCTCTGTCTTCAGAGTGGATCAGTTCCATCACAGACTGGTGGATTATATCCGACTGGATACATAAAACAAAGCATGAATTAGATACAGAAAACGCAGCAAAGGAGTGGAAACTCACAGTTCTATAGTGAACAATATGAAGACAAAACATGAGAAATTAAAACGCTATCAAAACCCCCACAAAAAGGTGCGATTCTATAGCTCCTTGCTATTTTATTAATGCAGGCAAATTATTTCCATTTGAAGTTGGATGAGTTTCAAATGAGTTCAATATTTCTGTAATAAAAAGTGTGTTGCACTTTGGAGATTATTTGGTTTATACTGGCCAACAAAATGAGTCCCCAACATAAATGTAGGGGTGAATAGACTGCTTATGCTGTGCCAGGATAATGGCGGGAAAAGAGGTTAAATACGTTTTTTCCTGAAAATCTGAGTTCACCCAAACAAACATATAACAGTGATTGTGTGTTGACAAGTGCTCAAATTATCAAACTGTAAAGTTAGCACTGGGTGACCTCCCTGAGCACACTCCATGGCTGGACACACACAGGGATATCTCGCTATTCACAGCACGGGCAGTGTAGAAATCATCAGTCTGCAGATTTATGACCCAGAGTTGACATTGCTTTGTATTTCTTTCTTTATTTCCCATCATCTTTCCATCCCATTCACTTAGTGTTTTCTCCCTCTCTCTTTTCATTTAATACGCCTCAAGCCAGTGGCTCATGGAGAAATTCCCTGCATTTTGTGAAACGCTGTAAGATCATTGATATTTTAACAGCGGAGACGGTGCCCGCCCACATCCCTGAAGGGTCGACCACCTTACGGAGCTCGTCATTATTCGCTGCCGTCTATCAGTGTCCCATCAGTGGCCAGCCTTGCGTGGCCAGAATAAAAAAGTGCCAATGTTAGCGACGATGTGGAATAATAAAGAGACCACAGCGGCCTCCACATCCCAGAATTATGGCTGATTAATTGTAGGTTAGACCGGCCCTTTGAGCAGGTAAGAAAACCACACACCACAGCCTGGCATCGTAAATCATATCTGGCCAGATTTTTAGTTTTTAGCGACCGTGTCAGAGATTAAAATGTTCTCAATGGTCGCGTTTACCTCACGGGAGATGGTTGGGTGGATAAGAAAGGTTTTTGTGAAAAGAGCCGCTTTGTTACGGGTTTCTTCCCTCTAGATTTCAGAGTTTGTTTGTGGTGGATAAGCGTTCTCTCCGGAGGAGTGTTGGCCTCCCAGCATGCTTGGTGCGACCACCGATTAACGTTGCGCATCAGGTTTTGCACACCTGCCAGCTATAAACTTTCGTCACCAGTCGGCGCAAAAATGGTTCAACAAGGGTTCACTGCAGTCATCGACACCAAACATAAGTACATGGATTTCGAACCCTCGTCCGTAAGTTGCCTGAAGACCAGCTTCATCATCGAGACCGAAAACTGACCTAATTTTATTTTCCCAACTATACTTTATTTTAGATCGAAGAGAACATTCAGAAAGTTCAGAATTTGTGGGCAACTGTGGTCAAAAACAGCAAAGGCTTTCATTGGTCACTGCTCTAGTGGTCTACTGACCCAGGGTCAATGAAGTTTAACCCTCCTGACACCCGTCTCACTGACCTTTACTGGAGTGACGTGAAAAAAAGAACCAACTACTTCGAGACAAGAAATGTCCAATGACTTGACGGAGCTTCCCCACTCGACGAGTCTACATTCTTCTGTGGAAACTGTCTAGATATTGGAGGGAAATGAATTGTTCAGATGACAAATTTCTCTTGTTCAGATGTGAGTTTCCCCCAGTAACTACCTACCCAATCACTACTGGACGATTTAACCCTCTGCATCCCAGGAATGAACAAGAAGACAAATTATGTGATACGCCTTCAATAAAATTTCACTACAATTTCAATGCCACGTTGTGCCTTCATAAAGTGTTGTTATTATGCTGCTCTGCACAATCACACTGACATAGATAAATAAAGAATGCAGTCATGCAATGTTGTTGTTGTTGTTGTTGTTGTTTTTTTTTCTCTTTTTCTTTTCTTTCCGTTTTAAAAAAAATAAAAAAATAAAGGCATATATTACTTTATCTGAGAGCTGTCATGCTGTCTTGTATTTTTTGGCATTTTGAACTCTAGGGAGTTAAGAGGACATAAAAAGAAAAGAAAAGAGGCAACAGATTCGGACGGCTGGATTTCGGGACAATAAACCTTCATTAAATTAAGTATTCACATTTTTGTGTGGTGAAAGTGCATCGCCGCATATGATGATCAATAAATCAGAAAACCACATCTGGCCGCCCAAAGCAAAGACGGTTCTGCACTCCTCTTCGGCAGTTTCAAATGCGAACAAATTAATATGCATGAAATTACACGGCATGGGCCTTTTGTAATGAAACTGTAAGAGAAGAGAAAATTGGTAGGCAACTGTAATAAAATACTTGTCTGTATATGAAAAAAGGAAAAAAAAAAAAAGAGAAACGAGGTGGCATATTTATGAAATCAGCAAAAAAGAGAACGGATGAATTGATTTGTAGTATAAGAAGGAGCTAAGATGAGCTCTTTTGTGTCTGTATACATTTTTATCAGTCTTTTGAATTAAATATAAGTTTCTAATCTTACTTTGGTGTCCAGACCATAGATCACTGAGCCCGTTGTGGAGCAACCAAATTTCATTTAAGCTCATTTAAATCAATGCACATCTCGTAATTATTGATAGTTCGAATACAGGCAAATCGAGTAATTAATTAATTGATTAATTGAATAGTCAATCAGATGTTAAATCAAGTGCCTGATTAGATAGTTCATTGCGCCATCTATCTCCTAGAACAAAGAGATTATGCCAGGAGAGATGAAGAAAGGGTAAGGGGATGATGATGTCGGAGGCAGGATCAGGTAGCTCAGAATTTTACAAAAAATCAGATCCTGCCTTGTTCTGACTAAACCTGATACGACATTTTAGCACTGAAATATTTCAAATGTGAACTAAACTGCTCTCCGCGTCGGAGCGGGGTGGGTGCGGTAGTGAACAATGGCGAGCCCCAGAACTGATAGCTATCAGCAGCCGTTTTATGGAGCAGTCAAAATCTACGGCAAAGACAAATTTATACACAGAATTTTAGCGGCAATAGGAAACTTGAGATGGGCGTCTTTAACTCCAGCCTTTGCCGTAACTGCCCGGATTCAGCTTACCGAACACACAAGAAGACACACACAAAGATTAACACGTAGAAACAGACACACACATCTGCACATAATCATACAAGGATAAAAACGGACGTTTAAAGTGTGCAGATCATTATGTCTAAGGACAAATTCATTCAAATTATTTGAACATGTGCATATAAATGTCATTTTAATATGGAATCCCTCAGCAACACTGTGGGGGGTTGCCTAGTGGTTAAGAGATTTTTTCCCCATCCCCTAACGCGTCGAAGTCTTTAAATTGATTCTCAATGGCACCAACAAAGCTATGTGTATAAAATTCTAATTTTACTTCAGAGTTTTCCGTACTACTCCGGGAATTCTAAAATTTTTATTCCATTGTCGGATTTCCTTTGTGTCTAAAAGGTGCGTAAAATTGGTTGCAATTTTAATGTTCTAACCTTTTCGGCGCCCTTCTAAATAATAACTTGTAATGTGCTATTCTAGTTTCATTTCTAATACTCATGGAGTGTTTTAAAGGAGTTAAAATAAGCCCTTCCAGAAATATCACGTGATATTGCTTCAACAAAATGGCGGCTGATGTTTGAAGTTTTTCTCTCAAATAACTCGCATTGTTGACCTCAAGCGGCCTACACTCGAGCTGCTTGTCTTCTTTATAAATAGAAAGATCCAGGTTGGAAAATGACTTTTATAAAAGATGTTTCGACCTGATACAGGAAACTCAGCAGGACCAAGCTTATCAAGGATGTTTTCTGGATTAACGTCTACGGTCATTCTCTCCATAGCTGGAGAAATGCTGGTCAGTATAAAACAATAGTTGTCTAAACGAGTTAGAGTAGTGTTTATCTGGGTTGATCCCCAGAGGAGCCAAACCACGACCCCTATGCCTTGGTGAGAACAATAATTGTCCCTATCGAAGCACCTTCTCCCCCAAAAAGTTATTTCAGGAATCAATCTGGACAGCATTGCACTGGCCCTAGTTCTAATCTTAACCCTAACCCTAACCCTAACCCTAACCCTAACTCCGATTCTAACCCTGCCCCCAACATTGGCCCACAGGAAGAAGAAAATCCAAGGGGCCAGCTGTCCCAACCGAAACACTTCCATAATAAAATAATAATTGCATTCGTGCAGACAGAAACTAAATCAATTCTAAATGTCTGCTCCCACCCCCTGTTCCATCAGATAGTCCGATCCCAGAGAAGTGGACGAATACTGTATTTAAAAACAAACAAAGAGCGCTATAGACGATCTTTTTTTGCCATCCACCACTCGTAGCAGTGGTGTTTCCTGATGTAGTATGCTGTTGTTAGTTTTCCTAATGGATTGTTCTGACAGAGTGTGAGTAATGTTTTTATTTGCTGGCAATGTTGTGTGAGCAATGTGCGTGTGTGCGGTATGGGTTAAAGACATGTAGGTCTTAGATAATTGTATTTTCTGTTGTACTGTTACTGATGCTGTGACAACAAATTTCCTAACAACAGGATAATATAGTTATATCTTATCTTGCCTTAACTCTAATGTTATAATAATAATAGTAGTAAATAATAACCCTTTTTTAAAAAGTGACAGATTCACTGTATTTTGCTGGGAACAAAGACGAAGAGGAATTGGAAAGCAGGGACCTTTGTATAAATTAATCAATTTTATGCATCTGTCCAAACCAGACAAATCTTCTCCAACTGTGACAGTAATAGCTTTGAAACAACAACGAGAAAGACACAGGACGACCGAGGAGAGAAAGAAAAGATGAACTGGAAGAGAATGTTGAGGGTGAGCATGAGAGTTACCCACCTGATGAAAGCCCAGGTACTGTTCCACTGTCCGAGAAGCAAAGAATACTTCCCCGTCACAGGTCACCACAAATAGAAATCCGTACAGTGCCTGTGGGAAAGGGGGCGGGGGGCGTGAAAAAATGTGATTAAACTATTAATGAATGTTAATGAGGTGGGTTGAGGGCTCCCGGGTGTGGGATACCTAAATAGGATGAGAGACATCAAATAGGATGTCAGTGAAAATATGTAAGGATTAACTGCAAGAGGTAGCATTTAATACAGGGTGAACCAAAAGTAGGATTACAGTTAACACTATAATATATATCTAAAATTGTATTCCTACTTTTGGCCCACCCTGTATATTGTGAATATTTGCTAGTAATCTTAATTTCGAGAGATGGTTCCTTTACAGAGCAATTTCTCTGTAGAGATATTTACTAAGTATGGCTGCATTTAAGCAAAGACTACTGTCTTCTAATTAAGTTTGATTTACGTCTAGTTATAGCTTGTGTGTTTCAAGGCTTTTTCGATGTAGAATAGGGCCCATGACAGCACGTGCCCCTTGGTCAACGTGTACCTGCTGTATATACAGATAATTAATCTAACCTTCATAATATCCATAGGTTAGAAATTCTAAATTTCTGTTTACACTGCGTGAACCAAAGGATGGAATCATGCAAAAAGATGAGTTCTGGGTATGGAATATAAACAAACGCCCTTGCGAGGGTAAAAATCTCCCCTAATTAATCAATTAGTAAAACAAATAATCTTATCCAAAGCAAATAATATATATACTTGCACAATATAACAAGATGGTGATAATAAACTTCACGACATGTATCTCTCCTCCTCCACATTTATCTCAAATCACTTATATCATCATCATTATTATTTATTATTATTATCATCATTCGATAAGATACAATCGAAACAGAGGCTTGCCCCCCCCCCCCCCTTCCGCCTAGCTCGCCCACACTCCTTTTTCTGTCACCCATCCTTCCTTTTCGCCCCCCCTCTCCTTCGTGCATCTTAAATTATCTATGTAACCTACCTGCAGAATACTTTCTCCCTCTGAGAAACCTGGCTCGTGGAAGAGATGTGACCTTGACATTAGATGACTCTCCATCCCGTATCGCACTGGCAGGACACCTGTCGACGAAAAAAAAGCAAAGTCAAACATTCTGTCATTCTTTTTTTTTCTTCTTCACTAGTGACCGACCCGTTGTACGAACTGTAAAAAAAAAACCAAAGGCACCTCTCTAGACCGAAGGAAATTAGATCTAGATCTATGCAAAGTATTTTTGATTCTCAGAGTTTTCGAGATTGCTACGTAGGGTCATCCAGAACACCTAACGAATTTTTCGTGTTTTAGTCCCACCTCCTGTATTCTTGTGATATCTTGTTTGTTTTGTTCGCTAGTCTCTTCACCAATGCGTTTGCTGACTATAGTGAGCACTCAAATCATTTCTCCTGAGCTTATATTCTTGTATGTATATTCTTAATTTTGTTTGTTAATCTTTACACCAATTATACATCTTCTCAATGTGACTTAGATAATTTCTCCTAAATTTCGATGAGTATCTTGTTATTTGAGATTGTGAATAAGAAAACCCAGCTCAAGACGGCAAAGCTGATTTTGAGAAAAACAGCTTTGAAGTGAAAATAATGGGTCCGACACAAACTTCCAACTTGGCTGTTGTTTAGGGGACCGTGGCATGTTACAGAGTAAACTGTAGATGAGCAGTGAACACAGCTCACTATGATCTCTATAACGGCTTTGTAATTAGACTACGGTCTCCTAACAACAATCACTCCAACATTACTTGGTCAATTAGCTATTGCCACTTATAGGATTAAATGCCGTTTTCTCAAAATCTTGTTTTAGGGGGGTCACTGACTTCAATTTATCAGAAATGTCTTGTCTTTTATTATATGTACAGAACTCAAAGTGTCATGTTGCCGACTTAAGCCTGGTTTTGTCATGCACACTCACAGTTTTGTTTGTTAGCCTTTATATCAATGTGTTTTTTTCAGTGTGACTCAAATCATCTTCTCTGTTTCATTTTCAATTTGCCATTGTTTCCTCAGTCAAAGGGAAATAATGAATCCCGTAGTTGCAATCAGATTTGTACACGATATTTTTTCCCAATCTCAAACGATAAGATTTCGTGGTTCGGGAAAGCCCTAATGTGACTTCCGTAAGGGGAGAGAGAAAGAGAGAGAGAGAAAGAGAGAGAGAGAGAGAGAGAGAGAGAGAGAGAAAGAGAGAGAGAGAGAGAGATATATATATATATATAGAGAGAGAGACAGAGAGAGAGATAGAGAGAGAGAGTGAGAGAGAGAGAGAGAGAGAGAGAGTGAGAGAGAGTGAGAGGGAGAGAGAGAGAGATAGAGAGAGAGGGAGAGAGAGAGAGTCATCTTTCTACAACATAGAACTGATGAAACTACCACAAACTTTGAATTTCTGAGTTAAGTCTTTTCGGCCCATACATACAGCGCCTTTCCCCCAAACTTTTTTAAAATGCAAAACTGATTAACAACGGTCAAATAAATGCAAATGCGTGATACTGGCCATGAAATAATTATTTGCTGATAAATTAGAAAGTATTCCGAAACACAAAGCATTAGGCAAATGGTGAGGTATTTCAAATAATTATTATTGAGCACTGGCCAACAAAGGGGTCAGGTTATTGTCCTTAAAACCATGTAAAGACTTGCCGGGATTTGTATCGTCGACGTTCACGAAGGAAAGTAAGCTTCGTTTTAAAGTTTGATTCACGACATAATGGCCATTAGTTTGTGGTAACAGGAATATGCAAGTTAAGAACTCATCTGACCATCATACGACAGTTAAGTGGACAAACCCCGGTGGTGGTGGGGTAAAGACAAGACAGACAGACAACTGATTTATTTATGTAATTTATTTATTGATTTATTTATGTATTTATTAAAATATATATTTAATTTTTTTTCATTTATTTATTTGCCCATTTATTTTCGTTCACTTTCTAAGAACCAGTAGACAAATGTTTGCCAAAGGCGTGTGCTTAAATTGCCAACGCTGATGATAAAAAAAATCTTATCATAAAAAAAAAAAAATAGTGGCGGGAGTAATTCATTGTGGTGCATTTTTGGCCCTTTTTTTGCTCGACGCTTTGCCTAAACGACAATTTCAAAATCAGGGCGCAAATTGTGTGCACGGTTTTTTCAGTGGTGCGAAGAAGACCGTGTCTCATCTTATCCTTTCTAGCATCTTTGGTAAGACTGCAAAATTATGGAAAACTTCTAGACCAAAAAGAGAAAGAGAGATAGAATGGTGGGTTCACAGGTTTATCCCGGATAATGCCGGAAACTTCATCTAGTAATCTGAGTAAAAATGGTGAGTGTGATGAAAGGGGGTGGGGTGGGGGAGTGGGGGATGGGGTCTGAGCATCGGAAACATGCAGAATTGTACGGGCTTGAGAGATTTATGAAAAGTGGGTGGTAAAATTGTTTGGGGGGGGGGGGGGGCGGGGAAATTAGACGAGGTGGGGGCCGGGGTGGTGAGGGGTGAGAGGGCCACGAGTCTGATTTTAGTTAAGTATTCTTGGCCCCGTGGCATTGTCAGTCAATGAAAACACATTATTGACAATAATCATTGTCATATAAACACACAGAAGCGAACGGGGGCCCTCCTTAATTACACTGAGCCACGTCTTGCCGGGGGCGATTCGGCTGTCACAGAGTCCCAAGGAAAACGACGGTTGTCATTTCCTGGCTTTTAGCTGCGAGGATCCAGTGACAGGGACGGGCGGGAGCGCCACGCGGCGATCTTGCCTTGGTTGTGTCGCTACAGACCAGGCCAGGATGGAAAAGTGATACAAATTGCACTAAATCGGGCCCCAGTCCGTTAATGCTCAGTCGGTTCCGTTGTTTTCCTATTAAGCGGCGAGTCCATCCAGAGATCTGCCTGCATGTAGATCCGTTTGATTCATTTCGAGCTCCGCATTTTTTCCATTTTCCGGGCAATGCGATACGCAATGTCATTTGGCCACACAAGTCCGCTCTTAATGGCAGCCGTGCACATTTTCCATCTGATTCTGAACGTAGAAACTCATCAGAAACTGAATCGTATCATCACTCAGAGGGCTGAGAGAGGAAGAGGAGAGGCGGAGGGGGGAAGGAGAGACAAGAGGAAACATTCATGACATGAATGGGAGGAAAACCTAGAACAAAGGGAAGTTACCCCACGACTGAACTGATGGACCATAGTTTTATGTCTCATTTCGAGAAATGGTAACGTTTTGATTATAGGCCAAGTTTTTTAGAATCCAAATCACTGAGATAATTACACGAACAAGGATCTAATATATTGGGGGCATTATTGCACTGTAAACTTCAGCAAATGTTCTGGCTACCAAAAAAAACCAGCCATTGCATTATACAGGGTTATGATGTTGCGCTGGTTAGCTGTAGTGTAGTGCTAGACAGTAGCAGTTATGGTCAGCAGCATGCATTGGTAGCTTTTCAATGTCCCTGTGTCAGTTAAAATGTACAAAAAGAGCTTTCTGCTACCGAGAAATTTGTTTACAAATTTGAAAACAGAAATAAGTAAAATAGAAACAGAAGACAAAACATAACAAATATAATTTTTTTAAAGGATATTAAAATAATTTTTTTTTTAAATTCGCCTTTTCGCCTCTAGAACAATTTTCTTCACCCTAATAGTAATTTTTTTATTTTTAATTCGCCTTTTCGCCTCTAGAACAATTTTCTTCACCCTAATAGTAAATTTTTTGTTTTGTTTTGTTTAATTGTGATCTTTTTCCATTCTTTGTTTTCATTGTTTCGACCCTTATTTGTTTTGTTTTTTTTGCCAAAGAGAGAAAATGCTGCACAGTTCAGGAATGGCTTATAATGTAAAGTATCACGCACTCCAAGCAACATCCTTTGCTTGCTACATCTTTTTTTTTCTTTTTCAGTATTATTCTCTAACTCCCACTCAGGTGTCACCTCCTCTCCTACAAAAAGGGTATGAGCAGAACTGAATCTGTGGGTGAGTTTTACGTCACTTCAGTCTGAGAACTTTTCAGTTGTCGCGTCCAGAATGTTTGTAGTTGTTATGTAAAACAACAACGAAAACGACAATAACAACCACAGCAACAACACAGGTTTTTCGTTGCAGAAATTAAATTTGTGGCTGACCAGACACAACGGCCGGTACGCGCACCGTCATAATTCGTGAACGATTCACGTCAGCGGCGTGTGATAAGGAAAAACAAAACAGGGAGAGGGGGGGGGGCATGCCAGAGAATAGGAATGTAGATAGTAAAAAATTCAAATGGCCAAAACAATAAAACCAACACAAAACCATGTCTCCCACTTACCGTCTGCTACATACACAGGCCCGGAGCACAGTATATCTTAAGTCATATATGATTATAAATCAAGCAGGCTAAATTTCATGTAAGATGCGCATAATAATGCTGAGAAAATGAGTCACTACAAAAAAAACAAAAAACAGTCATTAAAATAAAATGAGGGAAACCTGATTATTAATTATATAATATAGATAACATAACGACACAGGAAATAGTACTGAAGTTTACTAGCCAATAGAAACCGGTCTCCGGGAATACTGAATTAAGGGGAGGGGGGGGGGTATGATATGCCCGGAACGTTATAGCCATTTGCCGCCAGCAAAATGTACACGAAAGAAATAGTGGCAGAATCTGAATGTACCTAACAGAGCTTTGTATGATAGGGTCATCAAGGAACTACTAACAAAAATATAGGAAATTATGGTGTGCACTTCCAGTCTGCCAGCAGCTGTCTGTGACCTTCCGGGGTTAGTATGATACCCCCCTAAGGAACGAGTGAGATATGTCGTGAAGATGACAAGAATTCAGCGGAAAGGGTGACTTCCAATACGAGTATTTTGTGGCTGCAGCTCTTTTTTTTCAAATTTGTCCACTCAGGGACCAGACCGACCAGTCACCTTTATACACGGAGGTTAAGGTGAAAATATTTTTTTGTGACAATTGTTGTTTTGCCCCCTGTGGCCTTCAGTAACCGTTTCTTCGTTATACTTTTCATCATTGTCAACGGCTTATGAAACAACCGACATCAACTAGGAAGAACAACAGATGTAAGGTTAAGACTAAAGATAACAGAGAAACAAAAACAATGAATTCTCCCCCAGCGCCGCTCAAGGTTCAGCCTGAAAGAGATAACCCGTATATCTGTGGCAGACGGAGGAGGGGGGAAATGTCATTGGAGAGAAGATTTCATTTCACGTGGACTGAAATTTACGGTTCCATGACCAGCATCTTTCGAACCAGTGATAAATTGCGTGAATAACTGCGTTAATTAGTCATAAACTTGGTCAGAAGAAAAAAAAATAGGCCAACAATCAATGGAGTGGCTGAAAAACTGATCAACTTATCCATCCATTCATCCATCCATCCATCCATCCATCCATCCACCCATCTGTTCGTCCGTCTGTCTTTCCGTCCACCCATTCACTCTTCACTCCTCCCTCACTCACTCACTCACTCACTCACTCACTCACTCACTCACTCACTCACTCACTCACTCACTCACTCACTCACTCACTCACTCACTCACTCACTCACCCAGTCAAACAATCAATTAATCAATATACCATTAAGTCAAACATTCAATAAGCAGATCGATCTATCAGAGGGCAGAATACGAAAGATTTGATCAAATACTTACAGATACCACTGAACAAATTCAATAATTTAGAGGTTGGCGAATAAAAAAAATAAAAAAAACCTAACTACTTGGAAAAATGAATAATGGAACCTGAATGGACGAAGCAAAGCAATACTAACAAACAAACAAACAAAAAGAAAAGGAAAGGAAGAATAGATAAATGAACGAGCAAGAATGACAAAATGAGAGGCAAAATGAATGAATGAATGAATGAATGAATGAATGAATAAATGAATGAATGAATAAATGAATGAATAATGAATGAATGAATGAATGAATGAATGAATGAATGAATGAATGAATGAATGAATGAATGAATGAATGAATGAATGAATAGGAAATCAGTGCCTTGTTGTCCTCATGGAGAGGAAGAACCCCAAGCCCTCATACATTTCTCGGGGTGCAGATTGAACAGACAATAAAACAGATGAAAGAGGGAGATAAGAGATGAGGAACGAGCGAGGAGGAAAACGAGTGCAGGGGTGAAGGAAATGAGGTGACAGTTGCAGGTAAGCCGTGACGTGTGTGTGGATTACCCGGGCCGGGCCGGTCTAATGGAGATTCACTGTCTGATCTTCTAGACAACACCTGTATCTGGATCAAACATGCCTGGCAGACCCACACACACACGATTGTGGGTGCGGGGAGGGGATGGTTGGGTGAATTACGCACGTTAGAAGAGGGATAGCAAACCAGTTCATAATCAATTATTCGTTTCGGATTTTTTTTTCAAAAACGCTTTTGTTAAGGGGGCGTGGTATTTTCCTCAGTAAGCTGTATCTGAACAATGAACAAAGCTCAGCCTTTTTATCTATTCAGTTTTGTAATCAGACTACGGTCCCGTAACACCAACTTCAAAAATCGTTTCAATTATTTCATTTTTTTTAAAAACCTCATTAAGGGTGTTAGAAATGGAAAGTTCTAGTGTAGTTGTCTTTTTTTTTTCTTGTTTTCATTTCTAACTCTTTTTAGACAATAATTTACTAATTATTTTTTTTTAACGCGAGGTTTTGTGACATACATTTTTTGTTATTTTGCCCAAAGTGGTTATTTTCAAGGTATGCCTTGGAACTAACGCCAGCGTTATTTTCAAGGCATGTTTCATTGACCAATCAGAAGCTGTTAAGGTATGCCTTGAAAATAACGCTGGAGTTAGTTTCAAGGCATGCCTTGTAAATAACGCCTTGCCACATTATGGACTTAAAAGAGGGTTTGGGTTTTGTGTTTGTGTTTGGAGAGAGCACGTCGTTACGATAACATTACGATTGTCAAGAAAGAGCCAACCAGCAAGGTCAGTGTCCAGTTGCCACGGGATTCTATGGTTTTTTTTTTTTTTAACTGCTACGGTTTCTTGAAAGACTGTCACCCAGCTTAGGACTTTCTACACACCCAGTGGATCTGGATTAATTCACTTCACTATGAAGCAATTAAAGAGCTGGCTAGCTTTGTCTTTGTTTGCCTAATAACTAATAAACTGTACTCAAGAGGGTATTTCTAATATATAATGCATCCTCCATCAAAACCAAGACTAAAAACAGAGAGCAGTTTAATCATCTTGGTGTTATTGTGAGAATGGGGGCAGAACTATTGCTTTCAAAAACTGTTGCGAAGGCTTTCGCTGCATCATTAGAAATACTTTAAAAACGAATTCACAGCTGACAAGAGTTTAGCTAAATGTTCCACTCTTTCTAGTAGGAAGAATGGTATTAACCTGGTTGGTTTTGGAGCTTTTCATGTGGTGTTAGTATAAAAACTATACTAGAATTTTTTGTTTGTTTGCTTTTTTTCCCACCATTGTTTGGCTTAAACTTCAAATTTCAATGTGGCAACCCTACCAACAACGTCCGCCAACCACCCGCGACTTAGAGGAGGGAGAATTGATAATGTTAACCTTTGAGGGTCACTCTATGATTACAAGATTTCTGAACCTGGCAAAACGCACTCACATAAGTCAGATGGATGCATTCATCGATGAATTCAAAAGTGTTCCAAATACTAGAATATGTAGAGAGTACCGGGCGAAGAGTTAAAGATAAAGTCTACAGACAAGTGAACCAGAGAGTTTGAAAAGTCGGGAGTGGGAGTCCGGCGCCATTGAAACGTGCGAAGATGTGAAAATGCACAGAATTTTTAAGCCTGATTCCGTGATAACTCTGCGGTGATGGATTTGCTGCCTTTTTAGAGAATAGACGGTAAAAAATTATCATGAAATGTTTATATTATTTAGATGGTTTCGGAGCACAAGACGAGAAAGGTTAGTTTAAGAAAAAAATTATAAATAAATCTTGAGTGGCCAAAATACCTAACAGAGTGTGCGTTAAAGTGTAAGCTTACGTCCATGCAAAACAAGAAAAGCGCTTAAACTTTGCGGTGTTTCATCATGTTCAAGGGATAATGGCTCTCTTCGGGGTATCTTGATTCGTAGTCTACAATGTAGGTTTATATATATATTTTTGATTAATTTGTTTTTTGTTTCTTCTTAAGACTGGACATCTGAAAAGCTAAAAACATAGCGGCAGCAAAACCAAGAACGGCAATGCGATAGGGGTGGGTGTCGCTTCAGTGAGGCGATATGTGAAAAGTGTGAGTTGACATGTATACCGGAGCACGTGAGGTCTGGGAGTGACGTGGCATTAAATCATGGTGGCAGGGGCGAGGTTTGGGAAGGTGGGGAGGCGGGGGAGGAAGGGGAGGAGAAGATTACATGGGGCTGCATGAGCCCGGATCTGTGTCAGATCTTCGGCCCCAGGCACGCGCCTGGTAAAGAACAGCTCACGGTGGTGTTACCTGCTCACTCACCCACCCAACCATTCTGCCAACGTACAGGTAGACGGAAGAGGGGTGGGGGGGGGGGTCCGCACACTGGTGAACGGCAGGTGGTGGGGGTGGCAAGGAATACCTGGGGAAAGGGGTGTGACAGAGCAAACGTTGTCATAATCCGCACTTTGCGTATAAAGTAAAGCCGGACAAGGGCCCTCCATCTCTTAGGGGAAAGAGGGGCGCTATTAGTGTCATTACATCCGTGATGTGAAATGCAGGTGGGGGTGGGGTGGGGGGGGGGATCAAGGGCAAACTGAGGGGGCGGGGGGGGGGGTGGGGTGGGGTGTTGGCAATTCCAACGTCGTCATAATTCTTGTTCTTTCCATGGATAAAGTAAAGTCGGATTTGGGGGGGGGGGGGAGGGGGGGGGGAGAATACTCTGTCACATGGGTGGATGATTGCTATAGGTATCTCAAGTCAGTCAAAGGCTGGTGAGGGCCAAAGTATAGCTGATGGGCCGGAGGGTTTGAGGGCAGCGGTGGTCACGTTGTCGTAAGACTTATTCTTCCTATAGTTTAACTAAAGCCTGATCTCTCTCATCCCCCCCCCAACCCCCACCCCCCACCAAAATATCACTAGGCTGTGACTGGGGAGATATAGATGTCCTCGCGATTGTGAAAGATGGGTGAGGGCCAAAAAAAAATAAAACCTGGGGAGATGTCTCAATATTCACATTGGCATAATCCTATGGAGGAATTAAAATCGGATGGGAGGTAACCCATCATTATTTGGTTCTTCTTTTTTGGGGGGGGGGGGGAGACTTTGAGGTGGAAGGGTGGGGCAGATTATGATAACAACAGCGGCTTCAGTTTGATACTCATTACTGAAATTTAAGTGGGACAGAACAAAAGCATACTTTGTAAGTGAAAGAGAGAAACTTCAGTCTCTTGGTGAGAAGTATTAGGGATCTTTGTATTATTTTAATCTCTAAGCTATTGAGACCCACAGATATGAAGATATATTGAGGAAGGTGGGAGGGGGGAGTGAGTGACAGATATGGAAGGGCGTTACGTGAGAAACATTGAAAAAAAAAAAAAGGACAATGAGGGGGGAGGGATAAAGAAAAGTGAAGGGCAGGAAGAAAAAAAAAGATAATACTATAAAATGTACGATGATGACGTCGATGTTATAGTGTTATAAATATGATGATGGTGATAATGATTATGATGATTGTGACAACGACGACGACAATGATGATGATGATGAGGATGATGATGATGGTGATGATGATGATGATGATGATGATGATGATGAGGATGATGATGATGATGATGATGATGATGATGATGATGATGATGGTGATGATGATGATGATGATGGTGATGATGATGATGATGATGATGATGAAGATGATGATGATGATGGTGATGATGATGATAATGATGGTGATGATGATGATGATGGTGATGATGATGATGATAATGATGATGATGATGATGGTGATGATGATGATGATGATGATGATGATGGTGATGATGATGATGATGATGGTGATGATGAAAGATAATGATGATGACGATGATGATGAAAGATAATGATGATGATGATGATGAAAGATAATGATGATGATGATGATGAAAGATAATAATGATGATGATGATGATGATGGTGATGATGAAAGATAATGATGATGATGATGATGAAAGATAATGATGATGATGATGAAAGATAATGATGATGATGATGATGGTGATGATGAAAGATAATGATGACACTTACTCTGAAAAAAACTTTTAGTCCTAAGATAAGAGACGGCCAGCCGGAGTATGGACAGTTTGTCCAGTTTGGAGATGACACTTTGCTCAAAGGGCAGGAGACTTGCCAAGTGGTCCAACTCGCCATTGAGTCGTTCTCTGTGTCTCTTGCTGGGGTTGCTCTTGGGAGGTTCTTTGCTGGGGGTCTTCACGCTGTCAGAGGGGTCAGAGGAGATAATATTAGAATAAGTGGTCGAGTTTACGAATGAAAGAAGAAAATAAGGATAGGTGGTGGATGTTTTGACAAATAATGGAAAGCGAATGAACGTTGCACCAGTATACAGTTTATAAATAGGCAAATTGGTGAAAGATGACCAAATTGTACAAGGATTCGTGGACAGAAGAAATACATGTGAGTAATTGCACGGATAGGTAGATAATGTGTTAGAGGGAGGGATGTTTGGTTGGATGTCTAAACTGGTGAATGAATGTGTGCTTGGAAGGATGGGTGTGAAGATGGATGGATAGATGAATGGATGGAAGACAGATGGATGGATGGATGGATGGATGGATGGATGAATGGATGGATGGATGGATGGATGGATGGATGGATGGATGGAAGACAGATGGATGGATGGCTGGATGAATGGATGGATGGATGGATGGATGGATGGATGAATTGATGAATGGATGGATGGATGGATGGATGGATGGATGGACGGATGGATGGATGGGTGGATGGATGGGTGGTTGGATGGATGGATGGATGATTGGATGGATGGATGAATTGTCCATCGGCGCTACTACGTCGCTCCATGCTACCCCTACACAAGCTGATACCACAGTTAAAAACTATTGAACCACCAAATGTGGATGTCTGGCACGTCCAGAAGTTGCAAGTATTCAATGCCTGAATCAGTAATGGCAAACAGAGAAAGCTGTGGTAAAATCTTACTTTCCATGTCCCTGGACACACAGTTCAATCATTACAGACTGGTATCGTTTCCACACGGACAATCATGCTGTCTGTCAAGCGGATCATCATTTGTCACAAATGTCAACCTTATGTCCACTGACTCTTCAAGCCCAATGGTGTCCGGTGACTCCTGAGAGATGGCTGTCCAGCCCCCGGTGCAGCTGCCGCCCCCCCCCGCCCCCACCTCTGCCAATCATACAACGGTAAGGTGCTACACACAATTTTCCCCATGTCAGCCTGTACTGCACATTTCATTAGTGGGTCCCTTTAGACTTGGGCGTTAACTTGCCTCTTAATCCGGCCGGTCAAGGGCGGGGTCCATCTGAGCTGTCATGAGGGCCGGGGAGATAAATCCGGGTATCTGCCAGCCCCGCCACGGGACAGGCGTGTGTTACCTCCCCTATCATTACCTGAGCAAAGGGACATAACCCCTCGACATCGTTACACTGAATTATCCCCCTTCCAGTTCCCCCTGATGATAATGTCGATGATAATGATGGGATAATGACAATTTTCTTTCAAGCTGGATATTTTTTCCCCTCCTGTTTCACCCCCTCCCCCCAACAGTCCGACAGTAAGGGGAGGTCATCGCCAAATTAAGCTGTTTTCTAGTTGCCCCCCTTCTCTGTTCAGCCCCAATTAAGTGCGGAGCAAGCCCGGCTAGAGAGGACAGCTGCAGCCGTTCCACAACGAGCTCCTCTGTCATTAGACTCACCCGCTTAGCTTTGTGCGCTTTTCGCTGTTCTGCGCATTCGATTTCAATTAAATGGAATTTCACATCAGATCTCACTAAACCCACAGTGGCTTTTTTTTTCTTTCCATCCTCATCTTTGCCTTTTGCCTTTTTTCCTCTTTGGTCTCTTTATCTTTTGCCAGGAATATGCCCAGAGCTATACAGTATGTGTGTGGCTATGTTTTGAAGGGATTCTTTCTGCCTCTCTATTCTTGCTTTATCAAAGAAATTATTATTATTTTTACTATATAATTTTCTCTTCTTTGTATCTCTTTTGCATTCATTTGTTGTTGTGTGTGTGTGAATTAAATTCCTTGTGTGTTTCTGTGCGGATGAATATGTGGCTGATTTAAACTACTGCTACTACTGCTGCTACTACTACTACTACTATTACTACTACTGCTACTACTACTACTACTACTACTACTAGTAGTGTTAACAATAATAATAATAATAATAATGCAGATTCATACAGCACACAATTCCCATCTAAGATAGGCTCGGGGCGCTTACAAATGAGAAAAGTGACGAACTATTATAAAAACCACAGAAAAACTGTGGGGTCGCAGCCAGGCTATAGGCAATGTCCAAATTTGGCAAAAGGAAAAAGCTGTATGTAGCAAAGCCTCGTTTTGGTATTATTTCTTATTGGAGGCTTTGCTACATACAACTTTTTTCTTTTTGTCAAATTTTGACATTACAAATTAAAAGTAAATAATCACAGTAAAAAGACAAGACACTAAAACTACAGTTATGCAGCACACATTTAGGTATAAAGTACAGTTTCAGCTAAAAAAGACAGGTAAAAAGACAGGTTTTTAGTGTCTATTGAAAAGAGTTTAAATTGTCACCTTCTCTGATTCTCCGCGGTAAGGCATTCCATTCTGAGGGCCCGAAATGAGATAAAGCTCAGGTGCCACCCCTACTTGAAATATATGTGTATCTGTATGTGTCACAGTATGCGAGAATGTAAGAACACGAATAATTATAATACCAGTACCGAATTTTAAATATTTTCTTTTTTGCCATATGGCAGCGGTCGTGAACAAGTATAATGTACCCTGATCATTCTCAGAGAAATCAAATAATCTAATGACAGTTGAATGCTTTGAATATAATTTATCTATTGTCAGCCTTACAGGGGAAATGTTCGCTAGAATTAATATTCAAACTGAAGTATGATCATAACTGTGAAGGAAAATCTCGACGAAGACCAAGAGCTTCTCTGTAATGGCTTGATAAAAATAAAAAGAATATCAGATCGTAGATAGTGATTTAAATTTAAAAAAATATTTATCTGTTAAAATATCAGAAAATTAAGACCGACCAGCAATTTTTGTATTTTGATTTCATTCTTTTACTCTTTGGCGTTTTTTCCCCTTGGCTCTGCAGCTCTCCCCCTTTGGTCTATATCACGTTCATTATAGTTTACACTGGGCGTCTATTCTCTAAAATGTTATAATATAATAATTTTTAGAATTAAAGGCAGCCCCCGCGCTGCCCTCAGAAAAGAAAATATTGCTGAAACAATGCGCCAGTGGCGGTGTATGTCAACAAAGTAAATGCATGCCTTCCAAACATATGTATTACTCTAAGTACAAGTCAATGACTAATGACATCTTTGACCACAATTATTTATTCAATGGAACTTGCCATTCTGTGTATTTAACACCAAAGCCTCGCTGGACATATCCCTGTGTCCTAAAATTGCAGGATATTTCTGGGAAGTATGAAAGGGGAAAAGTCGCTGTTCGTTGAGCACTGATTTTGGAATGCACGCTAGCAGGAACAGTTGTCATGGAAAGGCACATTTTTTTTTTGTGGTTTAAATTGTGTCACCAAATTGCATGCATAATTATAATCACAGCAGGTGATCACATTTCTTTATTTAAAAGAATTAGTCAATTCTTTTTCGTGTTAAAATTCAGATCAGAGGAAGGACTCACGAAGGCATGAGTAGTTGAGAAATAATTGATTTTTGATCCATTGTTCATTGAATGGAGGATAGAGAAAGGGGAGAAAATGGCGCTCCTAACTAAAGTATGGACAGTACAAATGGATAAAGTTAATTTCAGTCTGAGCTATTCTTGCGTTCATGTAAAGGCAGACCACTTCAATTTCAGGCCTTTTAACCACTGATCTGGTCTCGATCTTCCTGTCACCACTAGGAAATCTCAGTCTGAGAAACCAGAGATTGGCAGCAAATTAAACAACAATAGTGGACAGATGTGACTGCGGCAAACTCTCGTGGTCACAAGTTGTCCTGGTGACTTCTCGGGTCAAGAGTGATCGGAACTGTGTCCCCTCAGCCGCTAAACTCAATTAGCCACGGGTCAGTCCGTGATTGGCTTCACACACAAAAGTTGCACTGCTGGGACTGTCAGATTTCATAACCGCACACAATTCCCGGTCATAACTGGTCGGGTGAAGACTTGATTTTCTTTGATGAAAATATTGGAGATTGGGACCCGGTGGATGCAGGAAAGGACATCATCTTGTGGTTTTGCATGTAGGTCTACAAGAGAGAAGTTCCCGAGTTTTGCAGGAAAGTCGTGATCAATGCTAATTAGAGTTTGAGTTTGGGTTTGGGTTATACGGCGTGCTGGCACTATAACGGCCACATTGTGCCTTTTAAAGTCTATATGGGTACTTTATTCATGTATGATATTAAGAGCTTCAAGATTTCACTAACAAAATTAAATAGTTCCGTATAAATGTTATCACACTGGTAAAATTCCCCAAAAAGTTGTTTTGTATATATTTGAATAAGGTTTTGTAAATATGTATAAAAATTATTAAATTAAGTTGTAGTCTTTGAGAAAGGACCACACGCGATGTGGATCAGTGCAAGAAGTCCATGCTCAACTGTCGCCAAAGACAAAGAGCAACTGTAGCTAATTAGATTAAGTGGTGACTACTGACAGACTTTGACATACGGAGATATACCAGACAAAAAGATCAGTCACGCCAAACAATGTCCACGATTGACCATCAGTGATTTGTATTAGATCCATCCATTATGTTAATTTTTCCAGAGATATCATCCACAGATAGAACTTGCCAACGGTAGACACTAACAGAGGTGACCCACGGCATCTTTCTTTACTAGTACCTTGAATCCAGGTTTAGTGATGATCTCCTCTACAATGGTGTTACATATGGAAACTTTCCAAGGGAATAATATTACACTCTATTATTATACAAAAGGAAAGTAAAGTAGTGAGATGAAAAAAAAAAATTTGCTTCGCCATCTTCGTATTCCCCCCCCCCCCCCCTTCTGGTAGGGATAGTGAAAGAGCATGATGAAAACGAAGGCGAAAATGAAAAGGATTTGGACCGGCTGGAATTCAACAACGTGGTAAAGGGGGCAAAGGAGAGAGAAAAGGAGAATGAATGAAGAGAAGCTGACGATGACAAGTATGACGAGGATGCTGAAAATACCGATGATAATTGTATTTAGACGGATGAAAATGATGCAGAAACAACGGTAGTGATGGTGGCGATGATAAGTTTCAGCCAAACTGATGCTGTCTTTTTTTCATCTACTTCTGAAGCTTTACGTATGTCTGATGTTATTTTTGACGGCGAGGTGACGACAATTTGCCGGGATAATGTTCAATAAGTTAGTGATAATTCTGATGGTTATGGTGATAATGAAGAACATGCAAGAGTGAATAAATTGATTCAAAAAGGAAAAGGATGAGAAAGAGGGAGAGAGAGAGAGAGAGAGAGACAGAGAGAGAGAGAGAGAAAGAGAAAGAGAGAGAGAGAGAGAGAGAAGAAGAAGAAGAAGAAGAAGAAGACGAAATGAGAGAGAGAGAAAGACATACACAGAGAGAGACAGCGAGGCTGAAAGAAAGAAAGAGAGAGAGAGAGACCGACAGACAGAGAGAGAGAGAGAGAGAGAGAGAGGGGGGGGGAAGAAAGCATAAAGGAAAAGGCGGAAGGAAAAAGACAAATTAGAACATGTATAAAAAAAACCCCACAAAAATACGAAAATAAAAATTAGAAGATGGTGCAGAGGGAGAAAAAAAGAAAAGAAGAGAAAGTGCAGCCTGAAAATGATAGTTCCGGCAATATGAAGGATCGAGAAGTGAGACACAGTCCAACCAGGCATGCCGGGAGACGGAGAAGGTTGCCGCCAGTTGTTTCCAGTTGAAGGAAGGAAAGCTGAAGTGTAACAAGTTGTGAAAGGTCCCGTGTCAAGCCCATGTCGGGGGCCCCCAGGACCACGGAAGTTGGCATGTTGTCCCAGTGTAGGCCGGGATCGACGGGTTGGTCTATTGATTGGTGGTGGCTAATGGCGGCTCGACCAGGGCAAGATCTAGGGGCTGATAACTGGCGTGTGCCAGGTAATGAAGGGAAATCGGGCAGGGTGACTCAACTTAATTGAATTTTGTTCATTTTTTTTTTTTTGGGTTACTTTTTCAAAAAATTGACATGACTTTTTACCTTTTCGTATTAAAATATCGTCTTTTCTCTCACTCTCGCCTCCCCCTCCCCCATACTTTGATGTCGTTGATCTAATTTTCTTCTGAAAAAAAATAAAAAAAATCTATACTTTAAAAAAAAAAAAATCTATGTATTTATTTCACTAGAATGTTACGATGGGCCGTTGGTGAAATTAATTAAGGACTCCGGCATGCCCACATGTCAGTGGATAAAACCATTGGATACCATTGGATAAAAGAATGAAAAAATGAACCGATGACAATCTGACAAGACTTGCAAATGCACTGATATTTATACGGAAGTTCCTTGAAAGCAAAAACAAAACAAACAAACAAACAAATGAACAAAAAAATACAAAAACAAAACAAACAAACAAAAAAATAAGAAAGAAAGAAAATTCAACTTGTTTTAAGGCACCTTTTTGAACACTAACGATTACTGCAATGGTCACTTGGCGCCTAGCGAGGGTGTATGAACAGAGCTGAGCTTTTGATAAATTTGAATACAATATATGTTTGTATCTACAGCTTACAATGCAAGAGCAGCTACATTGCTGGACCCATTTCACAAGCCACAAGTCACACCATGTGGAACTTGATATCACTTCAATACATTTTTTATTATTATTATTATTTTTTTGCTTTTTTTTTTTTAAGCCGGGGAAAGCCCTATCGACAGAAAGCTAACTAATGTAAACAATTTTTCTCTTTCATAATTTATCTTAAAGTTTTCTTGTGTTCTGGCACTAGTGCAGGGGTTTATAAAATACAACTTTATCGAATGTTCCCATGGCTACCTTACCATTGGATAAAAGAATGAAAAAAGGAACCTGTGACAATCTGACAAGACTTGCAAATGCACTGATATTCATACGGAAGTTCCTTGAAAGCAAAAACAAACAAATGAACAAATAAATTCAAAAACAAAACAAACAAACAAAAAAATAAGAAAGAAAGAAAATTCGTAGTAAATGACTGTTTTGCAAAATGTGCACCAATTAATTTAGTGTTTAAGGGCGTTCTAACGGGTAAATCAATCAATCAATCAATCAATCAATCAATCAATCAATCAATCAATAATAAACAAATAAATAAATAAATAAATAAATAAATCAGCCCATAGGACGCAACACTAACGAACCACCTTTTGAGGACAGGCATGAGGGGCTGGAAACATTTTAACTGACTCTTCCATGCAAGCCGTTCTGAGAGGTTTAAGAATACACATCTACCCAGCTCGAATAATATTCAAATGGGAAGTCCAAACAGTGTAATATCATTCTTTATTATATTTCCGATCTTTGTTATTATGATATGCTGCCCTTTTTCTGTGTCTTGTACTTCATTGATGCCTTAATAGGTGATAAACTTTTGATATGAATAGAGAGGAAATCCTGAAGGCTTTGATGAATTATTTCTAAGACTGGCTGGAAGTGAAAGAGTTGAAGTTATATTAAGTTGAAACGGTAGATTAGGTAGGTAAATTCAATCTTTTATGAGGGAATGGAATAGTTCAATTATTTAATAAAGATATACATCGTTTTTATAAATCTGTCCTGAAAAGTTGCCATGTTTTAGGTATGCTGCTCTAGAAATAGGACGTCAAATTAATTAACCTATAAGATAGCTAGTAACATGACAGTAAAATATTACTCCAGATAACGTGAACGCAAAAGTCTGGGTGATTCGGGTTTACGCTTAAAGCTCAAGACATATTCAGTCACTCGAAGCATCTTTCTCTTGGAATTCATCTTTCCTCTATAAAAACAACACAAATCAAACAGGTGAATTTCTAGGATAAAGTCTGGCATATTAATATGTTGAATAATATACAAAATAAAAATAATTATTCCATAATGGGGATGTTGTAATAATACCTTTCAAGCAATCAAATCGTTGCGAGTTGATTATTGAATGGACGAAAATAGATACCTATCCACATTCCGACTCCAAACCAGTTTATTCAATTTTCACCTTCCACACAGTCATTGAGCATCTTCTCCCCAAATGCACAAAACCTACCTGACCACTGACCAATGAAGAACATAATTTCTTTTTAAGTAGAAAACTGCATTTGTAGCATCCACACATCCACTCTTTTCCGGTCGCTTATTGTAGAAGAATCATTATGAAATCTACAATTATTACATTTTTGCGCGAGAAATGCGAGAAATATAACGTTGTGTCGTAATTTCTGTGAAGGCTAGGCTCTTTTCTTTGCTTCTAATTTTATCAGCCAGCTGCAACCAATCAGAACACTTTATTTGAATTCAAATTGTCATTCAGTCCTGTTGAAATGACATTTTCATACTATATCACAATAAAATGTAACCTCATTTTGATCCACGTTGGTCTCTTTTTCTTTTAATGGGAATTGCATGACAAGATATCATTGACTGCATTTCTAAAGTCGCTGATTTGCCTGATCGTAATGTTATCTAATCTAGCCAGAGTTTGATTGATTTGAAAGAAGTTGGTCATTTTTTATTTCAACAAACACCCCCCCCCCCCCACACCCCCTTTTAAAAAATTTTACCCAAAAGAGAGTGGACTCAATCTTACTATGAATTACTTCACACTCATTTAAAATCCATGTCATTATAAACAGTTACAGCTGCATGAAAAGCACCAGGCTTTTTGTCAATGGACTCCAACAGGCCAGTCTGATGGGGACAGAATGGATAAGCAAAAACATAGAAACACATTAAAGTTTAATATTCAGCCTGACAGTATATCAATGATTTGTTTTTGTAGAAGTCAGCTGGTAGTAGCTGCAACAGCAGCAATGCTCACCGCAACAACATCAACATTGTTGTAACAAACAACTTTTTAGTTTCGAACTCTCCAGACAGACCAATGTCTCCCCCTCCCCCTCCCCCCCCCCCCTTCATCTTACTCCCGCCCACCAGCGACAATGCCGGAAAATAAAGAACGTGATGAAAACAGCGACGACGTGGAGGTAAATGTGAGCGTCTGTCAAAGAGCGTGCTCCTAATTAGGTGAAGCCTTGATCGGCTTAGCACGCGCCTGTCGGCTTAGACTAGACCCACAATTCATCACCTTCTTCTTCTTGTTTTCTCAGGCTCGTAGTTTCTATCATCGTGTCATATTTGGTACAAGATTTATTGGTGGGCAGTGGAAGGGGTGGTTGGTCGTAGGTGTAGTAGGCTGAATGGTGGACAGGTGGTCCAGTGGGTAGGCCGTGAGATATGGAGCGTGGAAAGCCGTGGATTTATCTCGTGATGGGTGACTCAAAGATTTGAGAATAACGAATAATATGTTACTTGTCTACACTCCATTTTTATAACCTGCTTCGGTGTTGCAAGGGTTTAGGTTGGTGAATAGACGGACGAGCCATGTAGAAACCACAAAACTGTAATCTGGATAAGTTTAAAGCTCTGAACTCTGAAGTGGAGATTGAAATATGAAGTGAAATATCCTGGTCGAATATCAGATCTATGGTGAACGGACAGACAAACAGACAGACAGGCATACCGACAGATAGATAGATAGATAGATAGATAGATAGATAGATAGATAGATAGATAGATAGATAGATAGATAGATAGATAGATAGATAGATAGATAGATAGACATATAGATAGATAGATAGATAGATAGATAGATAGATAGATAGATAGATAGATAGCTAGATAGATAGACAGACAGACAGACAGACAGATATAGATAGATAGATAGATAGATAGATAGATAGATAGATAGATAGATAGATAGATAGATAGATAGATAGATAGATAGATAGATAGATAGATAGATAACACAACTATGGATCTCAGCACACGAGCACAAGTAGAGGACAATGTCGTATCTCTCCCTTGACTTGACAAAACCATACCATGAACAGTTCTAGCAGTAAGAAAACAGATGTTCAGACAACTCTACAGCTATGTCCCGCTGCTGGCTGCATGCGGTAGT